>PVHP010000628.1:0-135587 GCA_004024765.1 Zapus hudsonius
CATGCTCCCTAGTCCTCCCAGGTTCTGAGTGGTGAGTGATGTGAGGGGAAAATGGCTAACCACCAAAAACCTGGTTTTGAAAAGCATGTCTTGTGTTTATTTGAATGGCCATTGCCAAGAAAGTCACCCCCTCCATGGTTCCAATGTATATGCCTCAACAACTTTTCTCACTTCTACCTCCCAAAGCTTAAAGGATGTCTTAGAACCTCCTCATGTTCTGTCCCATAAAATGTCGGCATGCTTTCTTCTTACTTATGTGAGAAAATCAAAGCCACCTTGTGCATTTTCCAGAAACTCTTCTCATTTTTCCCTCTGTCGTTTTATGCCTTTATTTTCCAAGCAGAGGATGAAATCACCTCTCCTGCTCTATAAGCATAAACTTGTCTCCCCTGCCTCTCCCATCTTCCTCTCCTGCTGGAGCAGCTCTGACCTTCATCCAGCCAGTCCTCCCTCAAAGCCTGGACCCTAAGCCTCTCGTTAATACTGATTCCATGAGGAGAATCTGTGTGTCCCAAGCTTCCTCTTCTCTGACTTCCTTGTTATCTTGGAGCAGGCTATCCCCTATGTCAGTGAGGTATCCAGTTCACCAATGACCCTCCCAACACATGGGTAGACTTGAAAGAGAAATAGAAGATTCCATGGCTATTCAGTTTCTGACTATGCTTTTGTTTTGGTCAGCCTGTTTCCCCTCCCAAACTGATGTATACATACAGAGAATACTTTTGTCTGAGAGTGAAAGGTATGAAGCCTTGGGTTCAAATTTTGCCCTTGCCCCTGTTTTAGTCAGCTCCATGCTCCTGGGATGAACATCTAAACCAGACACAGTATACGGGAGAAGGGGTTTCATTTCAAGTGCACAGATCCAGGGGGACGTTCCATTGGAGGCTGACTCCATACCTCCAATCAGAGAGAAACAACCAAATAGCCAACAAGCACCAAATGTAGCAAGCATGAACAAGCAGCAAGCAGAAGCCCCCCCCTCCCCAGAGCTCATGCTATTCTGCATATCTCTGGGCTGGAAATCAAATCTGTCCCCAAACATACCTTAGGGCTGGACCTCAGGATCCCCCACCCCCAGTGACACCTCCTCCAGCCAGGTAGCTGGAGACCTAACTTAAAAGTTTTAACAGAACACTGGAGGCTATGGTGGGGGGGCATGCATTCAAACTACCACACCTCCCATACTAGCTATTAGCTGGCCAACTCATTTACTTCCTTGAGCTTTGGGTTCCTCTATAGCTGTGTCATAACTAAACCGTGAACTCCTTATGTTTCTTCCCTTCACACTACAGTGCCTACCACAGAACTCGGCTCAGATTTGCAATAAGCTGGAGCTCTGTTTGAGAAGGCATAGCTCACCAAGGGGAAATGACCTCAGAGATCAAAATGAAATAGGATCAAACCTAGGAAGAAGGGAAACATAGCAGAATGGTTGAAGCAACTCTTTATGGAGATTTAAAAAATAAAAAAGGATTTGAAAAGTAAAAGGCTCTCCAGCCATCCTATTGTGAAAGTCCCAAGTAACAAAGACTTCCATTAAAGTGCTATAAAATGAGTCAAAGGAAGGCTTCTAGTATTTTGTAAGAAATTCAGAAAAAAAGTTAGGAGGCCTGGCTGCATCTATTATCTGCCTTTCAGTTTTATTCTTGTCTCTTAATGGAGAGTGGGTGCCTTTTCCACATCTCTGTCTGTCTGTAGTTTCCAACAAGGCCAGGACACAAAGGTTTCCACTCTGATTTCTGTGTCCTACAGCTTTGAAGCCTATAATTCTACCTTGATCACTGCATAATTATCCTCATTATATGAGATCTTCATATTATCCTCATTTCATAAATGAAGAAACTGAGGTGTGGAAAGATTAAGTGAGTCACCTTCTTCAGAAGCCCTCTTAAGCTACTAATGTGATGAAATCCCTGTTCTTACAATAGGCCACTGTAAAAAGCTCTCCCGTCACATTAGTCTGTCAGATCTATAAGGGAGACAAGCACTGTAAGAAAATCTACATGGATAGGACAGTCCTCCATAGTCTCTGTCTCCGAGAAGCATCAAGTTCTGTCCATTGGACTGGTTGAAATGAGTGAAGTCATGACCAGTCCTGAGGGTGATGCCAATACATCCTCTTACATATATACACAATACAATACACCCTCTTATATAGACTTTCATCTAAATTGAATAATTAGCATTTCTTGTCCAGCTGTAATAAAGTGATGGTCTCGAATGTGGGTTTTCCAGGGATAGTAGCTGATTTTAAAAAATGAGAAAAAACAGGAATAAGATGCTAAACACTTTAGATTTGATCATGAAATCATAAACTGGAATGCCCAATATCTACCATTCTGGGTTTTATGGGACTAAAGAGTAATAGGTTCTGATCTATGTTTTTCTGTATAATTTTGCATGTAACTTTCTGAACATTAAGCTCTACCTGTTTTCACAGGTATCTCTTAGCATCATGCCTCACCCTTCAGTGATTTCCCTCTGTTAACTGTGGGAGTCAAGCTACCAGGAAGAGAAATGGATGGGTATAAAGAAGTCAATAAAATAAATCTGGCATTTAAGCACCCCTTCCCCCAAAGTCTGAGTTCATGGTCTCTGTGTGGCTATAGATACATCATCAGCAACACAAGAGAGGGACACACCATTGGACAACCATTGTGCGATGTTCTGACATATGTGACTCTTCATCCCCTGCCAGTGACTCTTCCTGGAATCCTTGTGAAAGTGACAAATCATCAAACGGTCCCTTCCATCTCTTCTCTTGAAACTTAGACTGAATAACAAATAAAGACCCAAAACTTGCAAAATTCTATTCCTCTTTCAAATGAGATAAAATTAAATTGTTCCAGACAAAGAGATTTTTTTATTTTAAAATAATTCTTGACAGACCACCATTGTATAATGTGAACACTGCAGCACGTAAAATGATATTTAATACTGAGGAAACCTCCATCTCACTGATGCTGGTTTAAACTTTTTCACAATTGGTCTTTCTGGTAGTCTAATTATTGTTCTAGTTCTATTAGCACTTTCTGTATAGAATTATTCTCTAATGATTGCTAAAATTTTTCATTTGGAGTTGTATCACTTCACTAATCTTGATTGCTTATAATTAATCAAGAGTCTTTTCCTCACATTTAGGGTTCAGAAATGTTTTTCTGTATGTCTTATGAATTATTGACTAAATCTATGAGAGCTTTTTTACTTTTTTATTTTTGGAAAAACCTGTGAATTGAACAGGGTTCCTCATCATATAATCTAGTAGATAAAGTCTTGGGCTCTGTAGACAGACTATTTAAATTCAAAGCCAATTCCTCCTCATTCAAGGCAGATGTGAAGGAGCAAGTTATTTATAATGTCAATATACCATTTTTATTTTTAAATTGGGATCCTAGTAATAATATTTAACTCACTGAATAAAAGAATTTCACTAAATAACGTCAAAGGAAAAAGAGGGAGGAAGAGGAGTAAGTATTCGGTAAAGTTAGATTTCATTATACTTCTAAAATAAAAGTCATTGTTTTGATTTTGACATTGGTTGTGACATGCATTGGCCTTCAGACTCAGGTGAGCTGCAGTTTGAATTCGTGTTCTGTTTTGTTGCCAGTGTGACCTTGTGCAAGTATCTTAATGCTGCTGGCTTTTCTTTGCTCACTTTTCTTTTTTACTTTTTAAATTTGTTTTTGAGGTACGTTCTCATTCTAGCCCTGGTTGACCTGGTGCTCACTCTGTAGGCCAGGCTGGCTTCAAACTCAAAGAATTCCTACTGAGTGCTGAGATTATAGATGCAAACCACACTCCATCTTAGTTTCATTTTTCTTATAAATACAACTGGAGATGTTAACAAAATCTCTCAAGGTTACTAAGATTAGTTAAAAAATGTGATTAATACAGTTACCACTTGGCTATGTTTCATTTAAAGAGAAACATTTATTTTTAACTCATCAAAAAGGCTAAAGATTATATAAAATGTCTGGAAATTATTTGGAATGCTTGGCTTAGATATTTTTCTTGTAACATAGAGCAAAAGGTTTGCAACATGTCTAGAGTCAATTCCTTGATTCATTCAAAAATATTTGATGATTAGTATACAACACACACTTCTAGCAACTGGCAGCAACATATTAAAAGGCAGAGACCTCACCTTTCACGGAGTTCTCCTATAAATAATGAACAAGGCAAATACATAAGGGGTTCTGAACACATACTGATGAGCTCTAATGGGGCTTTTGTGGAAGGTACTGGAAAAACAGAGAGGGCACAGAACCTTCTTATGTATGCAAAATCTAAGCTGACTCTCGAGAGAGGTGTTGGGTAGACATTAAGTACTGGAAAAACATTGCCAGAAACAACTAAGGGAAAGGAGCTTGGGGTCATTATCTCACACTTCCAGGTAAAGCGCATGAAGAAGTTCCGATGAAGAGTCAGCAAGTCTTCCTTAGGAAACACACAAGAAATGTGCTAGGATTCATCCAGGGGGCTTAGATGAGTTGGGTTGAGTTTAGGAAAGGTTACTGGAGCAGATGGGAAGTGCCTAGAGGAGGAAAAAAACAAAGACAAAAAATCCAGTTACATTGTTATAGACATCAAGGCGCCTTTGAGTTCAAATTGAGGATATTTATTCTATATTTGTGTCCCTACCAATGCATGTACTATAACAAGAGAGCTGATAATTTTTAATTAAAATGTATTTATTTATTTATTTATTTATTTATTTATTTATTTATTTATTTATTTATTTATTTTGAGAGGGGGGCATACCAGTGATTCTAGCTGTTCCAAATGAACTCCAGATGCATGTGCCACTTTGTGCATTTGGCTTTACTTAGTTACTGGAGAATCAAACTCAGGTCATTAGGCCTTGCAGGCAAGAACCCTAATTGCTAGACCATCTTTCCAGCCTGAAATGAACATTCTTTTTTTTTTTTTAAGAAGAGTGAAAGAGTGTGAGAGAGAGAAAGAGAGAGAGAATGAATATGGATGCACCAGGTATAATGCCACCGCATGCCCCACTTTGTGCATCTGGCTGAGATCACAGGACTTCATGGAACAGCACCACAAGTTCACATTTGGGTGAAACTGTTTCACAAACATGCCCAGAGGTTTGATTCCCTTGTGTCCAAAAATTCTGTTAATGTGACATCTGAGATTAACTGTCACAAGTCCAGTCTTTGTCCGCTTGACACTCAAACCTAGCATTTTAAGTTATCGTATTCCACTTTTTATTCTCATAGATTCATGGCCAACAGCATGCATTTGATTCATGTTGAAAAATCCCAGATCTCTTAGGAAGTGTAAGGCCAGAGTCTCTTCTGAGATCAGGTAAACCCTTAACTATGAGCTCTTATAATATCATAAAAGCGAGTTATAAATCCCAACATACATAGGTGCAGAGTAAACATTTCCAATTTAAAGGGGAAGAATAAAGGCATAGTAAGGAAAGATCTGATCTACCAGGGTAAATACCAAATCCTAAAACTCCATGTCTGACATTTGGGGCTCCTGAAGGAATCATCTGGGCTCTAGAGGGCTGGGGTAACCGCCGCACACACAGCCTTTCTTGAAGAAGCCCCACTCCATTCCTGTAGCATCTGGCTTGACTTGGATAGTGGAGAATTGAACTTGGGTCGTTAGGCTTTGCAGACATCCCTTGCTTCTGGCATCTCCAATAGACAGGACTGTGCATTGCAGTGCGAAGCTCACCTTCACAGCCTCACACCGTGTCCTCTCAGACCTTCCTGTCAGAGGCTCTGCTCATGGCATTTATTGTCTGTCTCAGAAGTGCTTTATAACCATGGAGCAAGACTGTGCCACACCTTCAATCTTATATCATGTCTCCAAATTCCTTCTGTGAACTAGTCCCAATGGCCTTTGAACAATGTGATGAGACTTGTAGCAGCAATGTCCCCACTCTTGGTATCAATCAGACTTCTGTCTACCCGACCAAAAGAGCGTGGGTTTGCTTAGGTTCACAGTTTGACAGAGCAGCATGGTGGCAGGAGGAAAGCTAGCTGGTCACATTGCATCTTCAGTCAGGAAGCAGAGAGTGATGGATGCTGGTATTCAGCTCACTTTCTCCTTCTAATACAGGCCATGACTGCCAGCCCAAGGAAAGATGCTGCCCACAGTGAGAGTGCGTCTTCCCACAGCAAATAACCTAATCTAGAAACTTCTTCATAGACAGGCCCACGTGTTTCTTTCTGTTGCGATTCTAAATCCTGACCAGTTGACAACCAAGATTAACCATCATACACACAGAGTGTAAATTTTTAAAATTTTTTAAACAGATAATATAGCCAATAAATTATTTTTAAGCTTTGAATATTTACTATGGCCTAACACAATTATTGGATTAAAAAATAGCCTGGAATCTATAAAGTTCAGACTTTCTAATGCTTATCTAACTAAATAACTATAAATGAATCTTTTATTTATTCAATAATGAATTTTATAGAAAAACTCTTTTAATTTTATATCTATATCATTCTTACTTTTATTCAGACTTGGAGAGCTCTGTATTTTCAATCCCTTTGCTTAGTAGATTTTGATTTATGTATTGTTTTGATTTGATGATATTTAGAAGATAAATCATTCTCATTCGCATCTTTATTGTGAATTGTTTCATTTATCAGAATAAAATGACATTCTATGCACTTTCCTGTCTTCTGTTTTGGTTGCATAAACAGTGTGAGCCCCTTGTCAGAATTTTGCCTATGGAATATATATAATGCTGGTAGTAAGAAATGAACAAATTTTCCCTTTCTTTGTTTAGATTTTTAACATCTTCTCTTTTGTTTTCAAGTTTACTTGATATTAGTTCATACGTTTATCTTTTCAGTGTCACTGTGTTTTAATAGCATTATCTCTTTTAATCAGCAATTTAATTTTTTTCAATAATTGAGAGTCTTCTAGAAGTTTCTTTTGTACAATTATACTTATTCTATATTGCTGTTTCTTTTTTTTTATTTGTGAGCTGGGATGCATTTAATTTGTTTTCAAATCTAACTAAGACATTCAATAAGAACCTACACATGGGGCTGGAGAGATGGTTTGGTGGCTAAGGTGCTTGCCTACAAAGTCTAAGAGCCTGGGTTCAATTCCCCAGAACCCACATAAAGCCAAATGCACAAAGTGTCTCATGCATCTGGAGTTTCTTTGCAGGAGCTGGAGGCCCTGGTGTGCCCATTCTCTCTGCCTGTCACACTTCTTTTTACCTCTCTCTGATTGCAAATAAATAATTTAAAAAGAACCTACATTTGTGCATGCATGAGCATCAAAAAACACTTTTTTCTATAACCATTATGATGAAATAGTTCATATTTGTTCTTTATCCTTCAGACCACTGCTTTCATTCTTGTTACATGTAACAATGATAACTTAACCTCTCTTATTTCCAGTTTAGTTTATAGACACCATCCCAATGACCATTTCTATATGACACATCTGATCCCACATCCCAGATACCTGCGAACACTGGAAAGTTGTTTATATGGTGAAAACACAGGGTCCTGACACATAAATTCAACAGCAGTGATTAGGAATCCACATACATCTCAGATGACTGTAAATGCTAGGAAAAGATATAGGTATTATTTAATGTCTAAAAATGTAAACACAGAGAGCTGGAAAGTTCCTCACTGCCCTACACTGTTTCTTACTATAAGCCGTCTCTAATCATCATGTGAGGGCAGGCTCAGCTTGAAAGGTACTAATGAAGGACCCCTTTTACCAAATCAGTAATAATGATAACAGGTACAAACCCCACACCAGCTCTTCTCAGAACATAGCTTTCCATTTGGCAATCTATGACATCTCGGCAATCCCCATGTGATATCACCAACAGATAAAATTTGAATTCTTTGCATACCTTTCTGCGTCCTGTGCTGATAGAAATTCACTTCAGTGTGTACAACATAGACAATGCGCTGAGTCAAATTATAGGGAAAACACCCCCATGTTCACAGTACTGCTTAAACGGTCATATTTCAGATATTACAGTTGTGACTGTGTTTGGGGGTTTAGCTAAGAGCTCAAAATGTACTCATTTTACCATCACTGAGAGGATTTAATCCAAGTCATTATAGAGATGGTTCTTTTCATCATAGTCAGTGGGATATTCAAGGAAAATACTCTTTCCAGAGTCGGTGGCTCTGTGAGGTCTCTTTTCTCAGGACCTGATGTGACCATTGGCCATGTTGGAGCAGAACTTCTGTGATCTTAAACAGAAATATTGGCACTGTGGGCATGATGGCAAAGATGAACACAATGCTGTCATAGTTAGTACTATGGGAGTTTTGCTATTAAATTTAGCTCCTAGAAGGGATTCCTTCCACTCCATATCCCACCTTCCAGTTACATTGGATCTCAGCAGAGTGATGAGTGTACAGAAGGTGAAGGCTTGCCATGGGGAACATACGCACAAGGGAAACCTCAATGACGTTATCTTTTGTGGAAAGTCACCAGCATGCTAGTGGGAGATGTTTTGTTGATGCAGTTGCATTTGAGTTACCCATGCTCTGATAAAGAATGCATCGCTAATACTCCTGTAAGTGATTCCTTGTTCAAGCTGTGGAAAGTAATTCCTCACCTATGATCATGTAAGTAAGCCCTCATTCATACTCATGTGAGTAGCACCTCATTCATGCTCTTATAAGTAAACCCTCACTCATACTCCTGTGAGTAGCACCTCACCCATGATCTTGTAAGTAAACCCTTACTCATTCTCCTGTGAGTAGCACCTCACCCATGATCTTGTAAGTAAACCCTCACTCAAACTCATGTGAGTAGCACCCATAAGTAAACCTTTCCCTATGGTCTTGTAAGTAATTCTTCAACTGCTCTCCAATAAGACCTCACTCATGTTCCTATAAGCATCCTGTCACCCATGGTTCTGTAAGTAACACTTTACCTATAGTTCTGTAAGCAGTGCCTCACCCAGGCTCTGATGAATACATACAGGTTTATCATAATGTACTTGTATGGATTTATTTCCATGGTGCCTTTCTGGGTTACATGAATATTTTTAATATCTCCTTAGGAATATGTAGAAAAAATGGCATTTCTTTTTTTTTTTTTTGGAATGCTCTAGACCTTGTGAAAAATATGAGACCTATTTGTCTCAGAGTCTATGGACAGCAGCTTCCTAAGGGAGAAAGATCACCACATGACCTCTAAGGAGGTGCTCTACAACGGGTGGAACAGAATTTCATTGGAAAAAGAATTGAGTATTCTGGGTATAGTTTTAGGGCATTGGTCAGTTTTGTTAGGAAAACAAGACTTTTCCAGGATTCTACACAATGCTTTCAATAAGTCCAAGGAATCTATCTGAGCATATACAACAAAAGAAGTCAAGATAGAAAACAGAAAGTTGGATTTTAAAATAAGAGTAAATCTGGAAGTATTGTGCTAAGTGGGGAGCGATAGCTTCCAAGCCCTCAGTCTGGTGGCTGCAATCCTTCCACGCCAGTTGTGCAGGTATGAATCCCTTCCACCTTAAAAAGACAGCAGCCACGTGAATGCAGGAACAAAGGCTCCAGGAGACCTTGAGTGGTCAAAAATGAGAACCAGTGAGTACCCTGGGCCAAAGAGTTGTCAGACAAAATGCTGGGCACAGAGTTAAATTTGAATTTCACATAACAGTAAATAATCCTTTATGCAATTACATGTGCAATTCATTGCTCATCTGAAATCCATATTGAACTGTGTGCATGCTTCATTTTTTATTTGACAAATCAGGAAACACTGTAAGGGGAGCTTTTAGAGATGGGGAGGCCTCAAGTAGCTTAGAGTCGATTATTTTTCCAAATAAAATTATTTGCAAATGCAATTCATTTTTATTTTCATTATTTTATAATAATATTTTTTTTTTTTTGCTACCAGGGATTGATCCCAGGGTCTTGCACAGAGTAGTTTACTCTATGTCAATGAAGTAAATCCCTAGCCTGTAATCACATTTATACAGTTCACGTTCACATAGAAAGAAACATTCTTTGAATTCACAATTTTGGAGTCAGAACATGGCTATACTGTGGACCCTTAACATTGAATTTAAAAAAATTAATTAATTATTTTTAATTTCTTAACTCTGACTATACAACTTGATTTGCTCTAGGAAAACAAGGGTTCCCCTTTAAAAATGTTTAAAATCATTTTAAAGTATTCTGTGATATCCTTTTATTGGATTGATTAATACTTGCTTCTTTATCAATATGTCTTAATGCATTCAATGCCAAAATGTAAATTCATTGAGCTCTCACAGGTATGAATGTAAGCTTGCTTGTTTCAAAGAAGAAACGTAGAAAGTAAGAAATGCTAGATGTTAAATGATCAGACACAAGAGGGAATACAGGGGGAAGGAAAAGACCTGGTAGTTAAAAAAAAGAAGGAAGCCTCGAGTGTCTGAATCTGACCATTATATTATTTAGCGTCTCTGGTAAATAAATTAAAATTGAGTAAACTCCCTGCATTTGCATATTTAGCTCACTCTCTGGTTTTTATGGCTTCTTTCTAATTCTCACAGACACTTATTCCCTTGTGTACTTCTCAAGCTTTAAGATGAATGTGCCCGTTTATCTTGTCACTTCGACAATTTCAATTGAAAGGCCTTTTAACTGATGTCAGTAAGAAAACTACAGCTATTTGTAAAAAGAATCAGAGAGAGGCAGTTTGGAAATGAGAGATATGTCTTCATTGCCCACTCTCCCCCCCTCAAGGGGAATTTTGGCTTCCATTTTGTGACCAGGAAACCTAAAAGATGTTCAAAGACCCTCGTGTGTGTGTGTGTGTGTGTGTGTGTCTGTGTCTGTGTGTGTATGTGTATGTGAATGTGTGTGTATGCGTGAGTGTATTTATGTGTATGTGTGTATATGTGTGTATGTGTGTATATATGTGTGTATGTGTGTATATATGTGTGTATGTGTGTGTATATGTGTGTATGTGTGTGCATATGTGTGTATGTGTGTGTATATGTGTGTATGTGCTTGGGGGTTATGTGTGTAGTATTGTGTTTGTATGTGTGTGTATGTGTGCATGTGTGTGTATGTGTGTGCATTGTGTGTATGTGTTTGGGGGTTATGTGTGTGTGCATCGTGTGTGTGCGTGTGTGTGTGTGTGCATGCTTCTGCATGCTTAGAGTTGGCATGTGAGTCATCACATTAGGATCCTGAAGAGAGTCTGAATTATGACAATGGAAACATTCCAGCAGCAGCCGGCCCTCTGCAGGTCTCCCCGCAAACCTCCTCAAGAAGCTGTTGTGAATCTGTCTGCATGATCTTCCATAAACTCCTTACAACACTGCTTTCATACTTGTGTTCTTAGCAACAAAGCCTCAATGTGTCTTCAGAGAGACTCTCTCCAAAGAGTAAAGCCAACGGGTTTGCCAGGTTCTCCACCTCCTGTGAAAGAGGGAGACACCCTGGCCACCCTGAATTCTAACCACTCTGGGTTGTTAGAATACCAGTGAGTCTTCAGAATGCCAGGCTTGCCTCCTGGCACTGCTATCCACCATCATGTACTTCTAGGGTTGGTATTTTTCAGACAGGGAGTGTCGTGCATTTGGAGGTCAGGAGACTCAAGCCAGTGAAATAGAAGTATCTGGCATTCACCTTCAACATGGACAGAAACATTCTTTGAATTCAGAGATTTGGAGCCATAATATAGCTATGCTATGGATCCGTCTCATTGACTTCATTAAAAAATATTAATTCATCCATGGTTTTCTGGTCCCAATCATAGAATCATAGGGCTGAAAGGATTGTTGAGTCTTCTAACTGCTTGAACTTGATTGAACACATCACATTTCATTTCAGAACTGTTTTCACATTCATCACAAGTATATTGGGTGCTTTCCAATGGCACTCATCACTCTCTTAATAAGAGAATACATTTATGATCCCTAGAAATGCAGTCACCATGGCTGAACCTTGTACAGTGCGTTATTTTCCTCACCTACCAGTAAGCACAGGAGTTGTTGGAGATCCCCAATACCAGCGATTGCCAATATTTCTCTCAGTGAATGACTTTTGTTGTCACACTTCTTATCTGTGGTTTGAGGATGGCTGTTCTCTCTTTTTCAGTTACATGCAGGCGGGAAGAAAAGCAAAGATGGGTTGAAGGAGGACATGCTCCCTTGTTAAGGACTATCCCTAGACACCCCCTTCCCAAAACTCATATCTCATCAGCCCCAATTGTGTTACAGCATTATCTAAAGCTGTAAGAGAGGTTGAAAGGATGCGTCTGAAATTGGAATCATTACCACTCAGATGGGCATCACCTTCTCTTCATAAGAAAGAGAGGCTGGCACTGAGTAGTCAATCCGAGCAGAGCAAGCTAATTGCTCTAAGATCCTTTGCTGTGTTTATACAATGCACGATTTATGTCACTGAGAAAAGACAGAATTTCTTTTATAAATTGGGAAGGATCCCTGGAACTTGGAGACCAGTTAGCCTGCATAAGAATGGTTTCTGAAGTGCTGACATCTCTCAGTGATAGAACTCTTCTCTCTGGAGACCAAAGTTGCCTCACTTTTTCCTTCTCTCCTCTCTGTTCATTCAGCTCAACATCTCCACTTTCTCATTTCCGTTTAGCAGATTTATCCTTACATAATGAACTTTTCAGATATGCTTAAACATAACTCATAAAACTTGTGTTTTAATAACTTGCTTCTGGTAACATTCAAAGCGTCTAATTGTCTGTCTTTGCTCAAGGGATGCTCCCTTGAAACAATATTCATTTGCCCAAAGCTTCAGCTACATAAATGCCTACCATCTCCAGTCTCCTTGTTGGATAATGCATCCTTTCTTGTCTTTCATCATTCGGGGTATATTCTCTCCCTGTGCTCTTCTTTAGTGTAGACGATAATGTCATTACTTGAGACACTTTATTCCCTTTCTATTAGGATGACTGATGGATGCCCTTGACCACGTGATTCTGTGATAATGCCTCCACCAGGGAGGGAGTTCATTTCATTCCTCAGTGAAGTTCATTTGGCCATATGTTTGGCTTTTGAAACTGAATGTAGGTGACAGATAATCCTCTATCTCCATATACCTAAACCACAAGTGGAATGGGGCCATGAAACTAAATCTAACTATCCCTCAATCTGAACACAGCTGCCCCATATGGTCCACTTAATTTAAGGAAGTCATACGAAGCTTGTTTTCATAAACAATAGATATTTTCAGATGGTTTGTTATACAACGTCACTGTGCCAATGCCTGAATAAACTCAATTTGCCTAGGAGCGATATGCCCAATGTAGGTATTCATGGCTGGAATAAGTCTTCCTAAGAGCTTGTTAGTGACTGGGAAGTAAATAGCCTTTATAACACAGACATCCCAAAGGAATTCTTGAGGTCTCTCAGTGTTCTGAGGATTGTTCTAGAAGCAATAGCAATAAGACAAGAGGAAAGCTGGAAGGTCTTCACTACCTCAGTCACCTATAGGAAGGAGACTCCTGCCCAGATTTTGCATTCTGCTAGTGTGATTGATATAACTTCCTAGACTCAAGTAGTTGTTTTCCTATTAAATGGGACTCCTGTGTTCTACTAAACCAACAAAATTTAAGTTTACAGTGTGGTAATATTTTTCAGAAACTGTGAGAAAGCCTTAAAACAAAAGCATTGTGGAGATTTGAAGCCCTATAATAATGAATAATTCACCACACCTCTTAGTTTCTAGAAAAGGCCAGTTGAAGCCTCTGGGAGAAATTGGAGTTGCTCTCCTCCTTTCTGTAATTGACGAGTGCAACGTGGAATAAACATACGCATCCTCTCGTTTAGCCCAGGTTGTGGATATACTTCTGGGCACATGAGAAAAGACACTACCTCAGTCTTGGCTCCTTGCCTTTGTGAGCAGGTTCTTTACAGTGTGTACCAGCAGGGCTTGAATAGTAGATTAACTAGCAGGAGCCTGGAAAGAGCTGAAAAATACTATTTCCCCAGGAAACCCTTGACTCTGTGTTGGTGGCAAGAGGGAATCCAGAGAGACCCCTCCAATCCATGTCAGTACAATTTCTCTACCCAAAGTAAACCAAAGTAGACAGCCTCTGCAGCTGGTCACCCTCAGAGGGACAGGGGCTGCAGCTGGTCTTCCTCCCACAGGGCTTTGCAGTTACACGGTGCCCACTCTAGCATGGAAACAGCTGGCAGCCTTTCCGGAGAACTTCTTAGAATTCTGTTTTCTCTGCTCTGAAATTTGCTGCTGCTACTGCTAATTAGCCAGTGACCAGTGGAAGCTGTCACCAGGAAATATGTGTGGCTCAGTAAGCCCTCTGTACACATGAGCTCTCCTCTGTGAACCCTGGCTTGCTCAGGAGCAGGTTGACTTACACTGGAGCTAAGGGACCTGAAGAGGCTATAAGAGAAAGAGCTTCAAACTATGCTCTTTAACAGGATAGTGGGAAAAGGAGACAGCTTTTCCATCCCCACCACAGAGGAATCAAGTCTCTTTAACTTCCAAGGACTCTTCTTACCCATAAGAATTAGGGGAGCAGTAAGCAGTCCTGTGTTTCCACACAAAAGTGGTTTCTTCATAAATCTGCATTGCTCAGATGAAAAATAGGCTTCTTCATATTGGTGGTTTTGGATCAGTGGTCACACATGGGGAAGAGGGAGACCACCAAAAATGACCACAAAAATGGCCTGGTGACATGCATTCTAGCTGGCCTCTGGCTTTCGGGGTGAAAGAAGAAAGTGGTGTTCCAGACAAGCCACAGAGCTCATGTCCTGCCTCTAGAGGAATGGTGCCACTCAATTCTGAGTGGCTCTGAAGACTTGGAACACACACAACCCCTTTTCTGCAAATTATTAGAGCACCAGCAAAGCAGCATCTATACATGTTGAAGGCAGATATCCGCCTCTTCACGCTGAGGAACCAATCAACATCTGGCATTCTTCTGACAGAAGCTATGCATGGAAAATCCTAGCACAAGGATTCCTATTGGATGGTCCTGAGAGTTTGAGTCACTGGAGAATGACCCAGAAGCTAGTAATTGCATGTTATGAAACATAACGGTTGCCCTACAATGCTGGGGGATACAGACTAGTGGGTTTTTAATGATGAAAATTGTTATTTTAAGAGATGTAGGTGGTATGAGCATTTAGTTGCTTCTATAAGAAAACATCATGAAAAGAGAAAATTGGAAAATAGGCAAATGAGAAAAGGAGAAAATGAGTAGAAAAAAGGGAATATGAGAGAGAGAAGAGCTGGCGGTCAGATCTGGGCTCTGCAGGTAGGTAACGATGCTTAGGAAGAGGGGGCAGAATTAAGGAGCACTGGCCTTGGACTCAGTGACTATTGAACATTTTGTCAGAGAAACAGAGGAAAGGAGAAAAGTCCTGTGGGTAAATTCTAACTAAATGCATGAATTGAATTTATTAGAGAAAGTCATCCAGAAACAAATAGGAAGCAAAGGATTGTAAAGAGGAATCAAGCTCACATACACATCATTTATAATTTAACATTTGTGTGCCTTTGTGTGCATGTTTGTGTGTGTACATGTGTATACATGTGTGTGCTAGTGTGTATGCATGTGTGCATCTGTGTGAGTGAGTGTGTGCATGTGTGTGTACATGCGTGCATGTGTGTGCATGTTTGTGCATGTGTTGCATGTGTGTGTGTGTCTCACCATTGAGTCTCTGATATCTGTCTCAGCCTCCCTGATCTGCCATTACAAGGGTGTGCCACCATGCCCAGCTTTTAGATGTGGGTTCTGGGAATCAAACTCAGGTCCTCATGCATACAAAGCAAGTGTGTTACCAACTGAGCTACTGTCTTCCCAGCCTCTAGAATTTAAGATTGTAATGTCATTGGTGTGGCTTTTTTTTTTTTTCGAGTAAGATCTGCAGAATATTTAACCCCATCATGGATGGTGGAAGAGGTTAAAAAAAGAAATTAATTAAAAAAATGTATTTAAAAATGGCTTTTGTTTAAATAACTATCATATTGACTTTGTGCTTGTGTATATGCGTGTGTGAGAGAGAGAAAGACAGAGAGAGAAAAAGAAAGAAGAGAGAGCAGAGAGATAACAGGAATGGTGGTCAAGACAACTTTTGGAGTTTGGCCTCACTTTCCAAAGTGTTCAAAGGCAGCTTTCTAATTGGTCTTCTTGCTTGTTCAGCACTGCGTTTGCCTGGCTGGCCTGTGAGCTTCCAGAAGTTTATTCTATTTCTGCCTCTCTTCTCACCCTAGGCACCCTGGCATTACAGACACAAGTGCTACAATGTCCAGTTTTATGTGAGACTTGGAGATCCAAGCTCAAGTACTCACACTTGTGCAGCAAGTACTATATCTACTGAGCCCAGCACTAACTTTTTAATGTTTGGGGAGAGGGGTTAGTGGGTACTAACACCTGTGACAAAGCGAAGAAATAGAATGGTACTGCTTTTATTGGATTCTAATTTACTTCAAGTATATTGAGTAGCTTGAAAAGTCATGGAGCCAGGTTTAAGAAATGAAGAGAATAAAAAGAAATAAGTGTAGCCAGGAACCTACCATAGAAACATCACCTATGAGATTACTACAGGTGAAAACTCCCTGACACACTCATTCTATAGCAGCCTGCAAACGAAATCTCTGGGCATTGCCTAATTTTTTTTTAACTTCAAGATTTAGTGTTTTCTAACTGCATTGATCTTCTTGCATCTTAGGTGTTCTTTGGATTTGATGATGGGAGGAAAATTTCTCACAGGGGAGAAGATTAAACTAGCATGCGAGTAAATTTTGGTTTTCAGTGAGTAGGGGAGGGTCATATTGGAATTCTCTGCTACTAGACACAGGGTTTCTCTTAGGCACAAGGGAAATGCTGATCATTGTACAACATAATGAAGATATATATATATATATATATATATATATATATATATATATATATTTAGAAAACCACTAATTTTATATTTTAAATGGAAATTTCATATTGTAAAAATTATCTCAATCTTTTAAAGGGGTGAAAGAGACAATGGTAGCCACAGAACAAGAATAGGCTGCTAGGAAATCACTATTCAGAAAGTAAAAATTTTTTCATAGAAATTTAAAAACATGATTGAGGAAAAAAACAAAAATTCAATGGATTGGCAAATTAATACATTGGACCCAACATAAGACCTATTTATTAACACTAAAGATAAGTAAAAATTAGCATATACCATGAAAAGAATAAATTAAAACATATAAAGGAATATTTAAGATATGTGAGCCATTGTTTGAAAGGACACATTTGCTAAAATCATTATTGTTCAAACTGACTGCAGACAGAGCTTACATTTTGGATTATTGACACAGACAAAACGGTATCCTCAAAAATTCTTTGTTAAAGCCCCAATGCCCAAAGTGGTATTTGGAGATGGAAATTCTAAAAGGTAATTAACCCACAAGATGGAAACCCACATGAAGGGACTAAAATCCTTATAAAAACAGCCATGAATTAGGAGTGGTGGCACATGCCTGTAATCCCAGCACTTGGGAGGTAGCAACAAGTGGATCAGGAGTTCAGGGCAGCCTCAGCTACTTGGTGAATTTGACCAACCTGGGTGCAATGAGACAGACAGAGAGAGAGAGAGAGAGAGAGAGAGAGAGAGAGAGAGAGAGAGAGAGAGAGAGAGAGAGAGAGATTAAGAGAAAATGATTTTTTTCTTTTCAGCCATGTATGGGTACAGTGTGAGGTAGAAGACATTTATAAACTGGGAGGAGTGTTCTTATCAGATTGTTGATGTCTAAATCATAAAACTCCTCAGCCATGGAGCTGAAAAGTGAATTTCTCTTGAGTCACCTAGTCTATAAGGTTTTCTATAACAGCCCAAGCATCCTGTCAGGCTATCAAATCTGTGCTCTACAACCATCAGGTTAAAAAAGAAGAAATCATACCTATGATTTGTTCCTTTGAGATGGGTCCTCACTACTTTGTTCAAACTGGCCTTGAGTTTGTGATCTTCCTGATTCAGCTTCCCAAGTATCTCGTTTATATACACTCAGCACCAGGCCCATGTTAAACTTTAAATATGGCGATCGCTTCCTAGCCTTTTGGTTAAGATCAAGTGTAAACATGGCTTATTTCCGCCAAAATTCACATTAAGGCTTGCCCTGTAATTTTCTAGTACCATGAGAAGGTGGAGACTTTAAAAGGCACTTGAGTCTGAGGGATCCTCTCTTGTAAATGTATAACTGCTCTCTTCAAAAAGCTAGGTACATGCAGGTGCTGTGTTTTTCAAGAGTCCAGCCTTCATAGCCATGAACCTATCTATATCTATATCATCTATATCTATCTATATATAGTTTATAAATTGGGTATACTTTTATAACAGCAAAACACTGACCATGGTAAACGGAGATCATATATAGTAGTATGCATGTATATATTGGGAACTATGTAATGTGTAAATCCTACCTCTGATTGTGATAAAGTACTTGGTCAATGACAATCCAATGAATGTCAGTACGGTAGAACCCATAACAACACAGAGCATAGTTTAAACAAATAATGAGAGATAAATTTCTCACCTTGGAGAACAGCAAAAATCAATTATGTTGAAGGATCAATCAAATGCTTACAAATGGAAACGGTACATCCAGGGGTATATCCAATAAATATAAGGCTAATTGTACATGTTCAGAAACATGAAAAGTGGAGAATATAATACAATGCTATGCTCAGCCTTCTCAAGGAGGAAGGAATCTGCATCAAAACTCTGTCTTAAAAATATAATTGCCTCCCTCAAACAAAAAACAACAACAACAAAATTGGTTACTTCTTATACAATCCATAGCCCTCTATCCCATGGAGCATTCCAGTGGATTGGAGGCAGGAAGGAGGGAAATGGGGTTCCAATATAACACTGGTTCATATAGTGTTTCTACTTATTAACAATAAATACATTTATTTAATAAAACATAAATCAAATGGAGTGTAAAGGGAGGGGACTTTGTGGTGGGCTAGAACTCAGAGAGATTACAACCCATACATGCTTTATGAGTAGAAGAAATTACCCGAGAATGTAACCCACCAAATTGGGAAAAGAAGCCCCCCAAAAGGGATATTCTAGGGCACAGATTAAAGCATGGCTCTCAAGTATATAGGACTTATTCATGTTGATCAAAGAACTCATTTAAATGGCATGCCAAGAATATTTCCCAAACGGTTTAAATAACTTTAGCTGACAATTCCCACTGAAGCATGAGAGGCATGTCTGTATATAAAACTGATAAATATTAAGATAAAATTGATTGTAAACAGGAAACTATGAAATACAAAAAAATTATTTATAGATTGAGAATAATGATGTCAAGAAGGGGAATTATTCTAATTCCTTCATTTTCATGACAGGAAATAAATAGAAACTGTCTAATGTTTATAAATCAAGAAGCAGAGTTTAATTATAAAGATAACCGTGAGATGAAGTAATATTAATACCATGATCAACAAAAGTAAAAGCAGCATATATATTGTAGCAATTATTTACATTATGACCATGCAAGGGGAACACAGTGTGTGTTTGGTCCTAAATCTGCTTTTTTCTTTTATGGCTCTCTGCAAACAGACACCAGGCACTTTCTCAACTTTTTGTGTCTGGCTTTACATGGGTGTTGAAGACTCAAACCCAGTCTACAGGCTTTGCAAGCAAACACCTTTAACTGTAGAGCCATCTTTCCAACCCCTCTGCCTCTTTCTTTCTTTCTTTCTTTCTTTCTTTCTTTCTTTCTTTCTTTCTTTCTTTCTTTCTTTCTTTCTTTCTTTCTTTCTTTCTTTCTTTCTTTCTTGTTTCTTTTTACGTTTTTCATATTTATTGTCAATAATTAGATACACTGTATGAGCAAGTCTTATGATGTTCCCCCAAATTTCCACCTTCCTGTCCCCAACCAGCTGGGGGCCCTCCTCAGTGGGCTTTCTGGACCAGTCCATAGGATAGGGAGTATGGACTATACACGAGGTAGTGAGTATTTTTTTTTCTTGGTGTGTTGTTGCTGAGGGGGGTGATGGCTCTGGATATTCTCCCCCACCATGGCTTTTACATTCTTTCCACCCCCTCTTCCACTCAGTTCCCTGAGTCATGGTCGGTGAGTTTTAGGTCTGCTTTACTGTTGAGGTTTTAAGAGTCTCTGAATTTCTGCTTTGGATTATGTTGGGTATCCTCAGTGTCTGTCTCCATTATCCTTTCACAGGTTTTCTGCATTTCTATGGAGGTAGGACTCTTGCTCATCACTGCTCTTCCTCAAATGTTTCCTTTGGGCTCTAGATCATAAATTAGGGGTGGTTCACCTCCTGCCTGGGTGACAGGCAGCATCTCATGTCCTTTTGGTAGGATTGGGTTGTCCATGGTTCTCACTGCCTTCTGAAACATACAAACAGAATCTCCAATGGAGAATGAGGTCATTATAGGTTAATGTGGTGAGATTCTAATGGGTATGGCCTCTCTGTAGATCTCTGGTTAGTGAAGGTTTCCTCTTGGAGCCCAGGTTCTTGGTCCTCATAAGGGTTTACCTTGGATCCCAGTTCCAGTTAAGGGTTACCTGCCACTGAGTAGATCCCTTAGCCAATCAGCAAGGCATTAATTACCCACCTAGGTTTAGCGCCAATATTGCACAGATGAGCACTTCTTGACTTAGTGGTCTCTGCCATATAGCAAGGTCTTCATTTCTGTTCCATTAGTCTGTCTGTCTGTTTTTATGCCAGTACCATGCTGTTTTTGTTACTATGTCTTTGTAGTTTATCTTCAGATCAGAAATGGTGATACCTCCTGAGGAGCTTTTTTTTTTTCCCTAAGGATAGATTTAGCTATCTGAGGCCTTCTGCCATTTCAAGTAATTTTTTGTCTTTATTATCCATAATAACATACATTGTATGAGCAAATCTTGTGATGGTAGCCCCAATAATTTTGAGATGATTTTGTTTATGTCTGTAAAGAATGAAGCTGGGATTTGTATTAACGATGCATTGAATTTGTATAATGCTTTTGGAAGTATTGCCATTTTCATAGTATTAATTCTACCTATCCTGGAACATGGACTATCTTTCTATCACCTCTCCTCTCTGACAAATGTAATTTGCTGAGGGCCTCAGTGAAAAAGCTCCTGAGTCTGAGCCTTACACCCTGTAGATTTGAATTCTGTTGTCACCCTATCCTGAGTTCAGACCCCTGGCTTGCTTTTGGGCACTGGTTTCTTTGTACAATTTATGCCAAGCAGAGACTTGAAAATATATGTCTATCTCCCTTTTCTCCCTTGTTCCTTGAGTTGCCACAAGAACACACCTTAGCTAGCCTGCTTCTGCTGGATAAAATATCTACCAAGACCAAATTCCCCTGAGTCCAGGGGATGGGAGGTTCATTGCCTTCTCTCTTTCCATATGTGCAAGGCCTTCTCTGACTGCGTGCTTTATCCTCTTCTCTCTAATAAATCTCCAGGGCATCCTGGACACAGCCACAGCCCTTGGCTAAAACTCACCACCTCCTCGTCCATATGGTTGCTTCTTGGCCCATGACCCTGCCAACAGTCCTTTGGGAATGACACACTGCTGACCTTGTAGCCTGTACACCCCACCTGTAACCTTTGCATCTCTTCAGGCCATATTGCTGCAATCCAAGGCACAGAAAGCACTGAAAGGGGAAAGAAAACATTAGATGCACTTTTTCATTGAAAGAAATTTGTTTATAAAATTGTTACTTGGGAGATGTGAACACTTTACTTGTCATTAATTTGGATAACAGAAGGAAAGGATTTCTTAATCTTATAATAAATCTCTACTTTAAATGTCACTATTGAAGGATGGAGGCTTCCCTTACTTAAAGGCTTGCCTGCAAAGCCTAATGACCCGGGTTCAAATCCCCAGCACTCACATAAAGCCAGATGCACTAAGTGGTGAATGCATCTGAAGTTCATTTGCAGTAGCTGGAGGCCCTCGCTGGCCCATTCTCTCCCTCTCTGTCTTCTCTCTATCTTTCTTTCTCTGCTTGCAAGTAATTAATTAATTAATTAATTAATTAAATCTCACTATTGATGATACACTCCATTGGAGCTATATCTTCTCCTGGCAGCATAAAAAGTGAATTCAGTTACGAATGGGAAATCTTCAAGATTAATACATTAATACATTATTACTGGTCTAATGTCGGTCATATTTGAAGAAGACAAATAGTTTACTCAATGCTATCCCACAGCCATCAAAATGGCAAATTGTAAATATTTTTAGTAATCTCAAATTTTAGAAAGATGATAGAGAAAAATCAGTAAATTTTAGAGAATATAATGAAAGTATTAAAGTGCATTTAAAGCAGCCTTAATACTCACCCACCAAGACTCAGGGAACTGAACGGAAGAGGGGGGCGAAAAGATTGTGAGAGCCGTGATGGGGGAGAATATCAGAGACTTGGTAACCCTCAGTAACAACATACCTGGGTCATGAGAACCCGGCTTAAGACTGGGCTATCCATGGTCCCCTACCACAAAGACTGACCCAGATGGCCCACGGAGGAGGATATCCAACTGACTGGGGATAGGGAAGGGGGGCAATGAGGAATCGGGGATAACAACTCATTGTTGGCCCACTAAAAAATGTAACTAATTATGGACAATAAAAAAGAAGGGGAGAACCTGGTTACTTGCTGTGCTACTTATAACCCCAGGGACTGATCCAGTACGCCCATGAGGAGGATCCCCAGTGGATTGAGGATTGGGAGGAAGGAATTGGGGGTACCATCATAAGACTTGTTCATATAATGCATGCAATTATGGATAATAGAGACAAAATAAATAAATAAAATAATTTTTAAAACTTTACAGAAAGATGTGTATAAACTGGCAGTGGTCATGCACACCTGCTACCCCAATCCCATGGGAGCAGAGCCCTGATAATTTCTGGGGCTGGGAACCCACAAAGTTCCAGAATCATGGAAGAGACTCTATCTTTGGGGAAAAAATAGAAAGCAAATGTCAGAAGGAGCATAATTCGGATGCTGTACTTGATGTATGAAGTGTATTTCCAGAGGAGACATTAAAAAAATAACAAGTTCATTACAGCATTGATAGCACTCCAGAAACATTGGAAGTGGCAAGGATGTCCATCATCAGGATCACAAATGTAATATATGTTTATAAATGTCATACTGAACAGAGATTAAAATGGATTTGAAGGATTAAAAACCACTAGGCCCAAACCTTCAGAACAAAATATGGCAGTAAAGAAGAAAATATTGCAACACGATAGTCGCTATGCTAAATTATTTTTATGTTGTTTATCAATATATAAAATAATCTTACATATTGCTTTAAGATGTCCATTTCTATGATAATTATATAAAATATGGTAGCAATGACTATTTCATAGAATAAAGGGTTCTTTGGTTATATCAAAATTATTCTGTCATTAAAATGTAAAATAAACATGGTTAGACTTGGTATTTATGTGCTAGGTACATAGATATCCATGACGTTTACCCATGAAACTTTCTGTATGCTTGTATACACAGGTACGCATCTTAAGGTGGATTAAACTTACCTACGTGGTAGAAGGTCTTAGGGAAGGTTTACCATTAACTGTGAGAATCTTTAAGCTCACATTGGATAAGGCAAAACTTATGCAGTCTTCACCAATCAGGTTAATGGTATACTACACCAGTATCATGCAAACAAACAAACCAATATATGCAGGTTAAATATGGTCCTCACTTACTGGGATGTTGGGGGACTGGTGTAGTCAGAGTTGTATGCTTTGAGAACAAAAATTTTAAACCAGATTTAAAAATCAACCAAAAAAAGTAAGAGAAAAGCTCTCCCAGATACAAAGATCATCATGTGTAAAATCCATGATGTTATGAACAAATTGTCAAGTTCAAAAACTGAAAGGAGATCCTTGTACTGCTGGGCTGAGTTATAAATGATTTTGGTGTTCTACAGCACAGAGAAGATGACAGATTGTGGTCAGGAATTTGGATTTTATTAGGGGAATGATGTAACACTGTGGGAGTAGTTTGGGAAGGAATACACCTTGACCCCGGCTTCCATATTTAGAAGATACTTTGGCTGTTAGGTAGAGAATTAATAATGTAAGGACAAGAGTTCTAGACAATAGTTTTAAACCACCAAACTCATGCATCTCTGAAGTGAAACTGCTCATAAATTATCTTGGTCTAATGACTGGTCTTTGGAGGTATAGTGTCCAGATAAGAGTAATAACCTCTGAGATAAAGACATTCAACTTTTATTATATAATAGCTCAGTAACCTTAGACAACAATAATAACTGACAATATTTACTGAACTCTTAATTGTATACCAGTCCTCTTGCTAAGATTTTAACATCCACTATCTCACTGAATCTTCAGAATAATTCTATGGAAGTAATGGTGCGTCATCTCCATCTCATTGAGAAAGCTGAGATTTACAGGGTTTACTAACTTACATTCCCCTATGTAGCAAAGCTAGGCTTTGGACTCGGGCATTCTTAAAGCCTCCTGATTGACTGCCCTACCTTATTCACCCTATAAACAATTGGCAAATGGAGAAAGTTAGAGAATTAGCAGATTTAAAAATATTAACTTACATGAAGTTACAAGTCCAGGATCAGCACAAAGTTTCAACTTCTACCTTAAAAGAACTAAGTACCTTGTTCTTTTAAAAGCAATATTTTAAAAAATTCAAAATGCTTTAGGTGCTCATGAATAACATAAATAATTAAGTTAAGAAAAATTGAGAAAAATAATGTCATGTGCTAATGCACCATTTCCTTGGCTAAAGTCATAACTTAACAGATCCATCATTGCTTAGAAATTAGTCATCATCAACAGCTCTACATGGAAAACATGAAGTAGAAGTGAAGGCTATTGATTACTAACCACAATCTTTAACCACAGATTTAGAACTGGGAGTAACTGGATTACTGGGGCAGCTGACCAGATGTTGCTGTAGAAAGACAGATATAGGGTGCAGATGTATTATCTTAAGTCAATGCTATAATTGCTTGAAAGCAGAGTCACAAATACAAGCAAATGTCACAATTTGTAATAAATATATATTTATGCTGCCTCAGCATAAATATGCAATTTATGCTTAGAAAGAGATAATGGGGTTCATCATCTGCAACAGAAATCTTACAAGAAACCATGGAAATCATCTCCAAAGACTCTATCTGACAATCACTCCTGAAGAGACGCTGCCTCTTCTCCTACGGACATCATATTTTATGAAATGAGAACCCCCCCCCAAATGTATTGCAACTCAATAATGAAGTTAAAAGTATCATTATTTCATTAGGACTAAAATCATATTTTAACATGACTATACTCTGATACATTATACTCTGTCTAACCAACAGCAACTGAAAGTCAAGTAATAAATCTAATACTGACTAAGAGTGGCAGCCTTACCTCCTAGACAATTTATTCAGCTGCTCATCTTGGGGGTCTTAAGAGAGAAAGTTAAGATGAACCCATTTTTTATTCAGCATTTTTGCAATTGGCTTAGTTTCCACCTCGAATTTATATGTGAAAAGATAAGAATAACATAAGAAGTGTGGCTGACCCTAAACAGCATTGAAAGAATTCATAGACAGATAAGGTCCTTAGGCTTGTGTGGAAAAAGACTATTTGCCCAAACTCCACCCATGGCTCTTGCTAGGTAAGTGTGACAAATCAACAGGAAACAGAGAGACGCACAGAAAGGAAAGCTTGCTTGCTTTCCTTTGGCTCAGCTCTGTATTATTGAAATGTATACAAGTAAAAGTGAAAACTAAGATGAAAGATGAATAATTCACTAAAATCTCTATTTAAAAAGGCAACAGAGGAAGGAGGAGAAAATAAACAAACCAAACTGTTACAGCCAGCTCCATGTCCCTGGGACCAACATCCAAGCAGACACAGTGAAGGGGGGAGGGGATTTATTTCAGGTTTACAGGTCCAGGGGAAGTTCCATCAATGGAGAAAGAAGTTGACTCCCTTTCACAGATCCAAGCAGAGAGACACCACCAACAGCCAGCACCACAAACTGCAACACTAGAGTTCAAACTTCTCTCCACACCTTTGGGCTGGAATCAGATGCCTCCCATCCCTACCCCCCACCACAGCACACCTTAATGCTAGATTCAGATCTGTCCCCAGGGATAGGCCCTCTCTAGCAGGATTCTGCCTAACATAGGAAGGTTAATCAAAAATGACTGAATCTATGGGGCCAAGCATTCAAACTATTACACAGACTAACCAAACCAAACACAGGCTTTTGACTATATGTGTGTGTGTGTGTGTGAGTGTATGTGTGTGTGTGTGTGTACATGTGTCTGTGTGTCTGTGTGTGTCTGTGTAAAGGCCTTCAGCCTTAACTACTCTGAAAAAATAGTATGCAACTCATGGGGTGTTTTGAGGAACCAATGAGGTATTCATCTAATATGTCTACAACAATTCCTAGAACATAGTGGATAACAAGTTAGAAGTATTATTATAATGACATTACCACCGCTGCCCTTATGCTATTGAGGTCCCCAAAGCCACAAAGAATTACTGTTCAGTCTCCTGATGCCACCAAATCGCTCAGTTCACTGAGTGAAATACAGTGTTTAATGAATTGCTGATTAAGTCACCATTTTTTTCCAGTGGCTTCTAGGGTGGGTATCCAATAATGAAGGCATCAAAGCCTTGCTCCCAAAGAGCCATGCAAGAATGTAGCTCTCCCCTGAGCTCCAAGGGGAAGGCAGATATGCTAGACTTGTTTACTACAAAAATGTTCATATCTATGATCCAAATAATCGGGAGAGGTTGTAACTGCCAAGACCTCAGGGTGGAATACATATACTTTTTTGGTCTGAGGTCATTTCCATGATGCACATCTGTCATTAAGTTTATAATATTCATGAATTTACGATGGTCTTCTTGCTTACATCATGATTTTCATTGCGTGTGTATTAGCCAATTTTCCCATTGCTATGACAAAATTAGCAAGACTTGGTACTTTAAAAAGAAAACAGATTTGTTCAGCTCACAGCTCTGAAGGTCAGAGAAGACATCAGCCTGTGTTCAACTCTGGTGAGTGCTCTACATCAGATGATATCTCAGTGGGGACATTCCGTGTGACAGGGATGGCATGTCAGGAAGACAGGAGCTCCAAGAGCCAGGCTTCCTATTTTATATCAACCTTCTCCAAAGAACTACCCAGGCTCCCATAAGACTTCTCGTCTATTCCTCAAGGATATCATCCCAGGAGTCTTGTGGCCTACCCTTAAGGACTTCACCCCTTCACAAAGGTCCTCACCATTCTGAGGGCCAAGATTCCCACACATATATACATGGAGGACACACTCAAACCATGTCTCAATGACATCAGAGTATAATTATCTAATCATGATACTACAAGTTCCTAGTGGACAAAGATATTTCACATTTGTCTCTCTACTTGTAGCAAAGAAACAAAGCCACCGCTCACAGACAGTCACACAGCCTGGTGAATACCTCTGGAAAAAAGTACTTAAAACAGACAACACAGTATGCTAAATACTTCATGAAGACAACCTTGATTACTCCTTATGATAGGCCTATGAGGTGGGTGATTTCAGTATTGTCAGTCTACAGAAAAGAAAAATAAGGATTGAAGAATTAAAATAACTATGCTTTCCTACTAAGCTGAGATCTCCTATCCCAAAGCAGACTGTTAAACATAACTCTAAACTTTTGGGACTTGTGTTCTGCCCCTTCCTAGAAGGTCTTCTCTGCCAAGTAAAGTATCTTCCTCGGTTATTCTAATAACTAAATAATGTATAATGAAATATCAGCCTATATACTTGGTTTCTGTTATTCCCCTAATATATGGAAAACCTCTCAAAGTAGGGGCAAATCTGTTTCATTTGCTAATGTGTACACAGCATTTAAAAAATGCTTGGTAAGAGATCAAACTATATGAGAATGGGCTAGAAGAGCAAATGCTGGGATAATTAAGTGGAAATCGCAAAGAACAAATAGTTAGACTATTTATCCTAAATTTAAATATATTAATAAATTTATTTGATGAGAGAGAGAGAGAGAAAGAGAGAGAGAGAGAGAGAGGGGTTTGCCAGGGCTTCTTGCCACTGCAAACAGACTCAAAAGTCCATAAGCATACACCACTTTGTGTGTCTGGCTTTATGTGAGTACTGGGGAATGAAACCCTGATGGGCAGGCGGGCTTTATGAACAAGCATCTTTAATTGCTGAGTCATCTCTCCAGCCCCATCCTAATCTCTGGTCATCTCACATAATACCCAATACAGCAAGATCTCCATCGAAGGTTGTTGACTGAGTAAATCTTTAGAGGCAAGTAGATTAAAATAAATAATTCTCTTATTCCTAAATGAAGGCAATTAAACCCTGACTTTTTTTTCATCCATCAATCAACAGAGAAACCATGAATTATGATACCCTAGAGTTATCTTCTACTAGGAAAGAACAATGATTGTTAACAAAATTAGAAAAAAAATCAACATTTCTGCTGGGTGGTGGTTTTTGTATTTTTATTTTTGTTTGTTTTGGTTTTTCTTTTTGTTTTATTTTGTTTATTTTGGGTTTTTGTTGGTTTCTTTTCTTGTCTCTGCTCTTTATTATTATTATTTTGCTTTTTTGAAAATGGTCTCATGTAGTCCAGGCTGACTGGCCCTGAACTTCCCATGTAGCCAAAGGGAACTTTTTGAATTTTTGTTTGTTTGTTTGTTTGGTTTTCGAGGTAGGGTCTCACTCTAGCCCAGGCTGACCTGGAATTCACTCTGTAGTCTCAGGGTGGCCTTGAACTCAAGGTGATCCTCCTACCTCTGCCTCCTGAGTGCTGAGATTAAAGGCGTGCACCACCACACCAGGCTTTTTTTGTTGTTGTTTGTTTGTTTTATTTGTTTATTATGGATTACAGGTGTGTGACACCACAGCTTCCCATCTATATTCTATGATACATATTTCTGCTCCTAACTTTGAAATTTGTGGTTTTGAACTCTGCTCCAATTTCCAGACCACTGACCATTACTTTCTTATCTTTTCCAGTTGAGGTCATTTCCAAACTCTTTTAAGCCACAGTCTGGCTTCCTCTGTCCATGGTCCCCACATACCCCCTATGTAGATACATGGACAGAAAATAATGTCACCACTTCTAATTGAGCCAGAAACTCAGGAAAGTTGGAATGGCTGTGTGCTCTGATTATCCTACAACAGCCCTGATTCTCAAATTAGTGGACAGCTGAAAGATTATCTGATCTCCACCCTTGGAGTTTCTGATTTAGATGTTCTGAGAGAAACCTGCAAATTTGCCTTTCTAGAGAGTTTGCTGCTAATGCTACTTGGCCTTGGGTTGTGGTCAGCTCTGTGCTGTTAAAGCATCCAACCAGAGAGCTTATAGGAGAAAGGGGTTTATTTCAGTTTACAAATCCTGGGGAAACACCACCAATGGTGGAAGAAGCTGCTTATTGACTTCCATAAATCCAAGCAGAGGGGAATAACTACAGCAAACAAACACCAAGGCCAGAAAGCACAAACCAACAGACCTCGAATTGCTCTTTCCACATATTTGAGCTGCAGTCAAGATCTGCCCCCCAAAACACCTTAGAGCTGGATGCCAGGATCCCCCCCCCAGTGACACCTCTTCCAGAAGGCTGCTGAAGACTTAAGCAAGAAACTTAACTTTAATCAAAAATACCCGAGGCTGTGGGGAACATATATTCACATTCAAACCACCACAACTAGGTATGATAATTTGAGAACCATCAGTATAAATTTAGACATAAATGAAGGTTCCTCTCACCTGCCCCTACATTTGAGTCACCTGGGAGTTCAGTGTCCAGGCTACACTCTAGAATATGTAGCCAAAATTCCTGGGTGTGGATTACTGTGTTTTTAAAGTTCCTTGGGTATTCTGATGTATAGTCCAGTACTGAAACACTCAAGTAATTCTAATGCGATATGCATAGTGATCAGTGGTGAGTCCTTGCTCATAAAAATATTCATTGGAGAAGTGGTTTTGGCACTCCCGGGATTTTTAAGCTCTGAGGATCTCTGTCTCTACCTGCATCACGCTTTTGATTTAGTATCTATATTGTATCATGAGCCCTAGGCTTCACACAATTTAATGAAAAATAGACATGAGCAAAATATGAATTAGAAAAGAATTAACAAAAACCAAGATGCACCCCTGAGACTCAGGTAGAAAACATTAAAATAAGATGGGCAGCCCTTCTTCATTCCTTTAGGCCCAAACAACTATGACTTGGCATCCCTCATCAGAGTCTTAAATCAAGCCTGTGTACCCATGCCTATGTGTGTGTATGTGTGTGTGATTTTGTCTGTGTGTATGTGTGTATGTGTTTGTATGTGTGTGTGTGGTGTATGTGTGTGCATGTGTGTGTATGTGTGCATGTGTATGTGTGCATGTGTGTATGTGTGTGCATGTGTGTGTCTGTGTATGTGTGTATGTTTGTATGTGTGTCTGTGTGTGTATGTGTGTGTGCATGTGTGTATGTGTGCATGTGTGTGTGCATGTGTGTGTTTGTATGTGACTGTGCATGTGTGTGAAACCATCCATGGAAAACTAAAGCTCAAGGGTACACATATGCTCTCCAAATCCTGTCCCTGTTCTACTGTCTGCACCGACGCCATAGATTGAGAATCAGACCATTCACTTTCCATGCACTCCAGGTCTTCCAACTACTTGAACAGCTGAACACTTGCTCTCTTTATGGCTACCTCTCAATGTTCTGTGATTTCTCCAATTTCAGAGCAGCAGGCATCCCAGGGAACGTGGTACCAGGTGGATGCCCCCATAGGAGAGGCAGATGCATTAAGATGGAATGGGCATTCCTTCTGAATTCTGCTAATGACTAAACACAAGAACCACCAGTCGCTTTGTGCTTTCGGAACAGATGGATAAAAAATTAAACTGCCTCTCATGAGTCAGAAAACCAACTTCTATTCTGGGTTCTGTGGCTTTGGGAAGCTTGTTTATCTCAGCTCCAGCTAGTGAAGCTGTGGAATAACTTTTCCTGTTTAAAAAAGAAGTCATAGAAAGCAGACATTCTAACAGCCAAGTTCACATCTTCCCTGTTACTCTGAAGAATAAAAATGCCTGGGTTGGCATCCAGCTCTTCCTCTGGAGAAGAGGCTTGGATGAAGTGTAGAAGTGCTACACATCTCCCCCTGGATGGAAAAAAATGGAAGGAAAAGAGAGAACAGACCTGCAATTTGAAAAGCCCTGGAGCCACACCGTTGGAAGAACACGAAGAAACCAAAGAAGAACTGATAGGAAGGGCATCCTTGGACAGCTAAGTACCAATAAAGTAATGAAGCTCACATTTATGAAGCAATGTGCAGTTCATCTCAGTTGTTGATCTCACTGCGTTATGAAGGAGCTATTATGTGATTAGTCCCATTATATATAGAAAGACACATTTTGGACATAGAAGGTCAATATCTTAAAGAGAGCCATACAGTTTATAACTCTTACGACCAGAAGGTAACCACATGTTGGACTTTAAATTCTTCTCTGCTTATGTGCTACTAAATGTTCCCCACTGTTGTTAGGCCTGTGATAGTGTAGGTTGGTATGTTTTGCCCTCCCTTTTCTAAGAGGAATGCTATGGTTCCAAGGGAGTCCCAGCTTGGATAACCAAGAGATCATTCAAGTCAGTGGAAAATAAATAGTCTGAGAGCAAGCTCTTCTGAAGCCCTTGTCTTAAGGTATTTTGGTTGGGTCTGGGAGCTGATCTATCTCAGTGCTGTCTCATTTCAGGATGCTATAACAGATAACTTAGTCTGAGTAGTATAAACTCATCAATGTACAATTGTAACAGTGCCATAAACAAATGGACATATGTCTCAATTTAATATTTCTAATGCCAAACTTTGTTTCTGTTTGTTTGTTTTTTGGTTTTTATTTTCTAGATAGGGTTTTTCTCTCTTGCAGGCTGACCTGGAATTCACTATGTAGTCTCAGGGTGGCCTCGAATTCATGTCCATCCTCCTACCTCTGCCTCCCAATTGCTGAGACTGAAGGTGTGCACCACCACACCCGTAATGCCTAACTCTTTAATTCAACATACACCCTGGTAATCCCTACACAAATCCATATTGATTCTACTTTTCTATTTTGTTTTAATAAAATGGTCTGGTAATTAAAGAGAAATTTTGATGTAATATGAAGATCTTTGAGCACTGTATATCAAAACTTTTCACCCCGTGCTCACATATCACTTAAATACAGATATAAGTCTAAAGCTCTGATATTTTAATTTAAATAATCTGAAAATCCTCTCCTGAATTTAATAACCTGTACTTTCAGGAAAACGATTTCACATAGAACCCAAATCTTTACTATGTCAATTTAGTGCCTATGGGGTGTAATGCTAGTTTCTGTTACTGATGTTCATTGCCTCAAATCCTTTTTTTTAAATAGAGAAAATAACAATTCCAGCAGATAAATAACTGAAAGTTTAGGTTGGGAAGGTTTTGGAAAGCCAGATGGGCACAACATGGGAATCTCTGCTGTTGATGGCTGTGTTCACTGATGAGGATTTATGGAGCTTGGATGAAATTGATTCAATGTATAGGCACTGAGTGAGAACATATGCAAGTTAAATTACAGCATATGTGGATTACAGAAGTTGTCTGAGAAGGCACTGGTGATAACATAACAATTTAGAATAATATAAAGGAGCTTGGAGACAAGTAAATCATGGTGACATAATTTAGTTATGTTGGCGTTAGTCAGAAGGTAACAAAAACAAAGTGTGTAACATTAAGTCCAGCAGAAATACCAACAGCTGACTAACATAACAGCATTCACTACGAATCACAATCTATTCTAAGTCCTCAGTTCATATGAAATAGGGGCGATTGCTACACCTTCTTTTTAGGTAAGAAACTGAGACAGAATGAGGCTGGTACCAAACCTCAGGTGGATGGCTGACATCCTGGCATGAGAAGAAACACTCCAGGCCTATCGTGTAGACCCTAAATGATACCCCAGAGAGAGTGGTGGTATAAGCAAGAGACCTATAACCACAGCCAATCAGTCAACCCATCAAAGTCAACAAGAAAGACACGGATTTCCAACACATCTTTTTAAAGCACAAGTCCAGAGACACAAGATCTCAACAATAAAACAGATTTATTTACCCACCATGATTCAGGGAACTGAGTGGAAGAGGGGACAGAAAGATTGTAAGAACCATGGTGGGGGAGAATATCCAGAGACATTGCCTCCCTCAGCAACAGCACACAAAGTGTGTGGGGGGGACCTAGCTGCCTCCTATACTATCCATAATTCCCTACCTCATAGGTTGATCCAGTGTGTCCACCCAGGAGAATATCCAGTGGATTGTGGGCAGGGAGGAGGGGAATGGGATAACAACACAATATTTGTTCCTACAATGTATCCACTTTTGAATTATATATATATATATATATATATATATATATATATATATATATATATGAGGCTGGTACAGGGTTACTTAAAACTCATCAAAGTACTGACAGTAAGTGACTGTTGAGTATTCAGCACTAAATGAGACATCTTTATCACATCTCCAAGGCTCGCGGACATGGCAGAAGAGGATGTGGAACACTGTCGTCTGAACATAAAGTGGCCATTGTATTCATGGCCTCATGACAGTTGTCCTCACCTGCATGAGACCTGCAAAATACTATGCAAATAAATATGTCCTCATGAATGATGGAGAAGGAAACGGTTCAAGAAACAGAAATTGTAAAATAGAAGGAGTTCAGAAGTTGGTGAGGGGTGGGGGAGGAGGACAAGAAGATGGTAATAGGAAGGGGTTATGATCAAAATGCATTATGGACGTGTGAAAATTGTCAATAAAAGGTTTTCTAAAAGAGGTTATTAATATACTCAATTAATAGTAAACTGCTTGTAAACATCTGAGGCTATTGGTTCAAAGAAATGTCATATGTAAGCCAGGGGAATTTGTGCCATGTTTCATCTCTGCAGCCTGCAACCTTGTACCTGTCCATTGATTGAGAGTCTCCTCTAATGATACCTTCAAGTTCCATAAGTTGCCAACTCCTGGCTCCATCAAAGACCTCTCTGATGAGGTCTCCACCCTAAAGGCAATGTAGTCCGGTGATGAATAGGATAAGATAATGAAAACTGTGAGTTCCAGAAGCACAACTTGGGTAGTTTGAAGGTGATAAATTCCCCCCTAGCTTTGTGTGTTTTGAATTCTTGGACCCCACAGGTGGAGGCTTGGGAGGTGGAGCCTGGCTGGAGGAGGTGTGTCACTGAGTGCAGGCCTTTGGGTATTATAGCCTCATCTTTCCCCTTATCAGAGCTAGCTCACACTCTTTCTGCTTCCTGCCAGCTGCTGTGACAAGATGTGATGTCCAGCCTCTGCTTTGCCTGGCATGACGAAGCTCTCACTTGAGACTAGAATTCAAAAGAAAACTTGCCTTCCATTAGCTACATTGGGTCAGATGCTGTGTCCTAGCAATGTGCAGGTTACTACAACAACATTTAAAATAAGGTATGTGACAAATTCCTATGAGACTCACAAAATATAAGCAACCAGTCTTTACAGATTCAGGACCAAACAACCTCATGTCCTCATAAATTAGAGTGATTAAATTTAATCAAGGGTAATGAGTACATAATCCCAGACATGGTTCACATTTTTAAAAATTTTTTTTAAAAGTCTCATTACAGAATGCTCTCAGATCCCATAGGGATTGCTGTCCATGCCCTGCAAAAAATTAAAGTAGGTCTGTTCGGGGTGATTGCATCCAAGGCCAGAATGCAAATCTCATCCTGCCCAGGGACCAAGTGCAGGCAGTTGGCAAACCCTGTTTTGCTTCTTTTGCCTCAACAAAAAGCAGTCTAAATACTCCGTGTAAACAAGGTGTCCTCTTTTCCTCTTAGCAGAAGTCTCCTTTCAGCCAAATAGGAAACCCCAGGGAAATTGTTGTAATAGTATTTGGGCTGTGATAAGATATGCACATTTATGTGGGGGAGTGAAGATTGATTGACTCTTTTACTGTATGAACAGAGCAAGGTTATTTATCGATTAGATATTTTATAGCATCTTTCCTTTGAAAGGTTCAACTTATGAACAGTTGAGAGAAAGTTTGTCCAAGGAATATAATTTATGTGAGGTGAGGGAAATATTAAAAAAATAGAAAATATATAACTCCCTGAAAGACCAGGTATAAGAAAATTCATGAATCAAGGAATCTACTTTCAATGGATTTAGAGAAAAATATACAGGAACAAGGTGAAGGCACACACACACACACGCACACACACACATACACTATTGTAAATAATTAACTGAAAAATGATTCCTTTTTTAAAAATTATTTTATTTATTTATTTGCAAGAAGAGAGAAACAGATCTCTCTGAGTCAGAGAGAGAGAGAGAGAAAGTGTGCAAAGGCACCCAGCTGCAAACAAAGACCCACATCTGGCTTTATGTTGTGTCATGGTTTGATCCAGGTGTCCCCCACAAACAAATGAATGTGTTCTGGGTAATCAATCCTCAGATGATGGCAGTTTGGATTTTACAACCTCGATGAAGCTGTGTTGTTGGGGGCGGGCTTATGGGGTTATAAGCCAGCTTCCCCTTGCCAGTGTTTGGGACACCTTCCTGCCGCTGTTTGCAGTGCTGTGGCAGAGGTGATTTTTACTCCACTGCTCATGCCATCATTTTCCCTGCCAGGATGGAGTCTCCCCTCGAGTCCATAAGCCAAATAAACCCATTCCTCCACAAGCCGCTTTTGCTTGGGTTCTTTCTGCGCAGCAACTAGAAAGCTGACTGCAACACGTGGGTATGGGGGATCTAACTTGGGTCTTTAGGTTTCACAGGCAAGTGCCTTAACCACTGAGCCATCTCTTTAACCCTGAAATATTCTTAAAGTACCAAAAGTTCATGGAGTCTTGTGACGCCAAAGCAGTCACTAAGAAAAAGGGCCTAGGTCTCCAGAGCTTTGTAACCCCAAATTTCCACTCTTCTTCAGCACAGAGATATCTCTGGAGTGGAGAGAGGGACTGGCAGGACCCCTCCTTTCTATTTCTACCTGATACGCTCCTCTCTCCAAACGTGTTCTTCCATCCTGAGTCTCCATCTTTGGATACATAAGCTGAGGTGTCATTTCTGGTTTCTTTCTTTTCCACAATATACCTTCCCTGAAGAAATGGGAAGACTACTTCTGATGGGTATGAATGAAAAGCAATGGATATGGGTGCAGGGGTACAGGAAGTGGAAATTAATAGGTCAACAAACATATTCACCCGCTCAGATGCATCCCCATGGCAAGAGGGACAATTCGAGGAAAAATGCTACATGAATGTAAAAAGCAAGGGTGGAGGAATTAAAAACTAGCTTTAATTGAGAGATTATTATTTTTTTTCAACAATGAACTGGAAGACAAATATCTTAAAATAGACAAAAAGTTCTCAAGGGTGAATTAATCCCCCCTATGCAAAGAATAAACCATCCAGGCAAACATGCCACTCAGTGCCTAGTTATATACTCAAGGCATTGAAGTGTCTTTCTTCATTAATTATTTGACTGACACAACGTGAAAGAATTCACCATTTTCGTACTCTACTATCTGTTAGGGAGAATGTGGATACAGTTTTGTCCTTTGATAATTCTAGCCTGCATTGATCTCATGCATGAAATAAGCTAAATAAAACCCAATTTTCAAGGTGTCATTAGGTTTAAAGAAGAAAAAAATCCCTGAATGTACATTGGAAAGTGTGAGTCAATTATTAGATGTATTTGTACATCTCCTTCCTGTGCACTGATGAGCTATTAGCTCGTCTTTCCCCATCCTCTGTCCCCATGGACCTTTGTTGCCTACCTGAAATTCATGACTGTCCATCTGCTGTTGTTGAGGAGTCCTTTCTCCTTGATTCATGCTTATGATTGCCATCACTCCCCCGTTACATGACAGCCCTGTCTCTGTGCTGCTGATTGGCTGTTGCTACAGGTGATGGAGGCTGAGGCAGATGGATTCCAGCCGTTCTCATGAGTATTTTATGTGCCACTGCTGATTTACAGCTAGTTCAGCATTCCTTTAAATGGTCATAAATTGGATTGATGTCATAAATCACATCTAAAGAAAGTGCCTGAGTCCCAGCTCGGGCCACTATGCTAATGCCTGTGAAAATCACACAGAAACATCCTCATTCAAACCCAACTCTCCAGCATTCAAAGGCCAAATTGTAAGGAGCTGTCAGTTTCTGTGAGGGGAAAGGGGGAGGGGGAAGTCTTTGTGGGGATTATTAATAACATAGCCTAGATGAAAGTATAGATGTATGCCAGGGGAGACGAGGGGCCAACTGAAAGAGAGCGCTGGATATGGAAAGATAAATGCAAATGAAATATACTGCATGGCAATGGATTATATCCGTGCTTGATATATGGGATTGGGTATCACATTGTTGAGCTGGAAGGCATTAATGTGATATAGTGGATGTGAGATGCCCGGTGACAGAACTCCTAGAACAGGGAACAATAAAGAACTTGCTGAAGTCTTTCAAAACAAAGGTTCATAGAAAAGACAGGAAATTATAGCGCTACAAGTTTATAAAACCATGATCGTGTGAGATAATTATGAATTCTGATAGGGTTCATTATTCTTTATCAGTATTTCAATTTCATAAGGAAGGCAGGCTTTCCTAGCAGACACTACCTGCTCAGGTATACAAGGGGCCCTAGGGTGGGAACTTCTGTAGTCCATCAAGGCTAAATGAAGTGACCTTGTTGTTTTCTTTCATGAATATAATTCCCCTTGACATTATAAGAGAAAGGTTGACATATCCAGAATTCTTCAACACGTATCTGGAGCCAACATTTCTCTTAAGGATTTTTAGAAGTTTAATTTATTCCAATAAGTGTTTACATTCTGTTTCATTCTTTAATATCTTCATCATCCACTATTTGGAAGCTCAGTATATTCATGTATATGAAATCTTTGAAAGGTGGCTTCTTTGTTAATCTCTGTCCCTTGGGCTCTGAAATCGGTTTGCCTTTGCTGAATGAAGGTCACAAGACACAATGCCTACTCAGATGCCACCAACTCATTCGCAGAAAGTTCTGGAATGATTGCAGCTTTTCATCGCACAGTTTCTTGAAACCTCACACTGGCTCTGCATCTGGCTCCTTCTGTTGGTGCTGAGATTTCCACAGTTGGTCCCACTTCTCCTGGGGCTTATGGAAGCTTCATTTTCACCTCAGTCTTTGGCTTTCCTCATCACCTGTAGCTGAAGGCTAGTGTGAGAGAAGTCTTCAACCTACCAATCCAGACGTCTCTGCCATCGCCACCACCACACATTCCCAAAGCCCACTTGACCATATTTCCTTGATATCTTTTTCCAATGATTCACCCTTGACCTTCAGTTCCCTTTTTAATTGTCCATCACCACTTCCCCTCTCATTTTGTACACAGCCTCTGAGAAATCTTATCTTCTCCTCCAAGACCCAATTATCCCTGCAGTGGCAAGGCTTTCTGGGTCATCCTTTCTTCTTTCTCCCTCGTGACCTCCAGGCTCAATTGCTTTTCTGAGTCGGATGACGAACAGAAGTAGATGTCAGACTGAGGAAGGGAAAGTCGTTTGTCCTATTGTGTCTTCTGTTTCTGTTAGACGATGGCCACTTTCCAAGTCACTTAAGACATCTGAATCTCCTGAAATTGTTTTCTCTCAAACTAGTCTCTCTCTAAGTGTAGTTAAGTTCGACCCACGCTAACTGACTGATGTCTGCTCCCTAGTATATTGTGATCGTCATGCCTGAGTCCCATCCCTTCTCACCCTGTCACCTTCAGTAGTCTGGATCTGATATGTCCCCTAAAGGCCTGTGGATCAGGGATGTGGTCTGCCTGAAGGACATGGTCCATATAAGATGGAAGAGCCTTTGGAAGATAGGAATTAAAGGAGTCTTTAGATCACTGGAGGATTCTCTGAAGGGAATTGTGAGGCTCTGGTCTCTCTGCTTGGTAGCTGCCATGGGGAAACAGCCTGCTCTACCACATTGTAACCACTGTGACATGTGCCTGTCACAGCCCCAAATCAGCACGACTAATACATTGTTGCAGTCAGCTTTCTAGTTGCTGTGCAGAAAGAACCCAAGCAAAAGCAGCTTGTATAGGAAAGGGTTTATTTGGCTTACGGACTCGAGGGGAGACTCCATCCTGGCAGGGAAAATGATGGCATAAGCAGAGGGTGGACATCACCTCCGCCACAGAACTGCAAACAGTGGCAGGAAGGTTTGCCAAACACTGGCAAGGGGTAGCTGGTTTATAACCCCATAAGCCCACCCCCAACAACACAGCTCCAGTGAGGTTGTAAAATCCAAACTGCCATCAACTGAGGATCGATTACCCAGAACACATTCATTTGTTTGTGGGAACACCTAGATCAAACCATGACATACATCATACACTGAAATCTCCAAAATTGCAAGCTGAACTAGATCTTTTCACTTATAAATCCTCATCTCAGCTATTGGTTTCAATTAACACAGCATCTCTCTCCCGACTTCTAACTGTTCCCACTCCGGTCTGGGCACCATCCTCACTGTTCACCAGATCTCATGCTAAATTACATATCTGATGATGGAAACCTTTGCTATAAGCTCCACATTTATTGAACTTTGAACAATAAAATTTAATGAATGTACGTGTGTTTACAAGTTACTTAGTAGGCTTTCTCTCAAGCAACAACATACCTGCTGGTCTCATCTAAAACCACACACTCTCAACATAACCTATTTTATTCTCTCTAGGCGGGGATATTTGCCTGTTCCTGAGCACACTTCACAGGATCAAGCTGGTCGATGAAGGCAGCTCAGGAAAGAGGCAGATTGCACAGAGTAATTCCAGAACAAATCTCTTCCCTGCATCCTCAACGCCACCGGTGGGCTCCTCTAGACTCAGAAATTGACCTAGTCTCCAAAAACCAGACAGAATTTACCATGGCCCTTTGTCATTTTTCAGCAAGCTCAAGACCTCCAGGTTAGTAATAAGAACACACTTTATATGACAGTTCAGACACCGAACTATTTCAGATTTAGATCATTCTCAAACACTAATTGATATAATGACTACTGCAGGGCTTCCTAAACTATAGACAGACCTCCATGTCACACTCACAGAGATTGTGACTTAGAAATCCAGATCCAGCAACTGTACTTAGGAAAACACACACACTCACACACACGCACACACAAAGACAACCTCCCTCCTGGTAATCCTGAGGCCCAGCCAAGTGTGGAAAGCAATGGTTCGAATTAACTGGATAACAGGACCAGCTTAATTAACTGCCTTTCCCATTGGAGCAGAGGAATTCAGAACAAAACAAAAAGGCTGGGGGTGGGAGCCACGGTGATGAAGGGATGGAGGAAACAAGTGAAGCCCCAGTCTTCTCAGATCCCTGAGTTAGCAACATTCTATTTTGAGGTTGATAAATAAAAGATAGCCTTTCCCATCTGGCTTTATGATATGGAAACCTTGTTAAGGAGACATTTGTAAACGTGCCACACTGCCGTGATCCTTCAATTCTAAAATATACGCACAGGCTTCTGTGTGTTCTGTCTTACACAAATGCCCAAGTCACTAATATGGACACTTGACATTTTCAGAGGATCATATTTAGATTTCTCACAAATTAAGCTAATGCCGTTTAAATCCAGTCCAAATCTCACTTGGTATTCCTTAGGTTTTCTGCTTTCAAATAGCATCCGTTCTCACCATTTAGATAACCTCACTATTTACTCGAGCTTGGCAGTTGGCGAGGCAATGACCCTGGTCATCAAGGTGGCTCCTAATGACAGCAACCATGGGGCCAGGCTGTCACAGGGTTGGAGGAAAGCCCTGCCTAGGTGAAACAGTGGGAGGCACAAACTCAAGTAGGACCCCGTGTGTCCCCACTGAGGCTGCTGACAGTTATTCCAGATCACTAAGGAAAGACAGGAGACGAAAAGCCACCAATGACTGCTGAAGAAGGCCTTCCAGCTGGAGTAGAAGTCAAGTCTCTGGGGAAAGCTGTTCCACCATGGGGTGTCCATGTAACATAACTCATACAATGTTCAAAGAGGCAAAATCCACCTGCAAAATCCACCAGAACAAGACCCATAGGAATAGAAAAGTCGATGTGTGTGCCTGTATTCACAAACCTAGACTTCTCTCTCTCTTTCTCTCTCTTTCTCTCTCTCTTTCTCTCTCTCTTTCTCTCTCTCTTTCTCTCTCTCCTCAAAACCTAAGATCCTAATAATAAATATAAAACATAGTTTTCACATGTTATCCCAAGAATGATTTGAAATGCACTTTTATATTGTCAATTTAGGTCACCCTAATTTAATTTTCATAAACCATGGCAATGGAGCAAAGCATATTAACAAATGCCCCCTCTCAATAGCATCATTTTTATACAAGCTTCTCTTACCTCCCTTCTTGGTTGTCATTCACTTATTTCTTTTAAAAAGATGGATGGATGGATGGATGGATGGATGGATGTGCTAGGGGAGAGCACTGGTATGCCAGTTACTGCTAACAACCTGCCACTTTATGCATCTGGCTCGATGTAGGTACTAGGGAATTGAACCTGAGCTGTCAGGCTTTACAAGTGCCTGTAATACACTGCCAACTCATCTCCCCAGTGTCCATTCACTGATTTAATGAGCACTACCAAACACCTATAATACAATTTGATTTTTCTTGACACAGAGTATACACAATACAAAGGTTTGCAAATAGTATAATAGTATAGCATAACCAAACAAGGGGATTAGCTTAAGTAATTTTAATTACTTAACAGAGACAGATAGAAAGAGAGTATAGACTCACCAGGGCCTCTTGCTACTTCAGAGGAAGCCCAGAGGCATGTGCTTCTTTGTGCACATGGATTTACATAGGTGCTGGGGAATCAAACCCAGGTTGCCCGGCTTTAGAATCAAGTACCTTTGACTACTAAGCCATCTCCCCAGCTCCAAGAGTATTATTTTAACAAAACCTATATTCTAGGTGACCAAAAACTCTTTGTTTTGGTTTTGTTTTGTTTTGTTTGCCCTGAAACTTTCTGTTTCCTAAACAGAATTATTTTTCAAAATTTTTATTTATTTATTTATTTACAAACATAGAGAGACAGAGGGGGGGAAAGAGAGAGAGAGAGAGAGAGAGAGAGAGAGAGAGAGAGAGAGAGAGAGAGAGAGAGAGAAGGGCAGGGACTCTAGCCACTGTAAATGAACTCCAGATGTGCCAGTGTCACTGTGTCTCTAGCTTTGTGTGGAGACAGGGGAATGGAGCTCCTCAGGTCATTAGGTTTTGAAGTTAAGCACCTTAACCTACTGCTTGGCTGTTCTTCAAGATCATTGGAACTAAGTTTCCTCAGCCTTCCAGCCTGGACTAAACACCAGAAGATGCCCAGGAAGCTTTGAGGTCTTTAGTGTTGGGTTGGGACTGCTGAGGCCTCCAGCCACATGGACTGAGCTACTACCAGTTCCTTGACTCTCAGGCCTGCAGACTGCTATTGTGGGACTGCCATGAGCTAACCCAATAAATCACCTTTTTACTATAATTCACTCTATCAGTTCTGTTCCGCTGGAGAACCCTGACTAACACAGTGACCCAAGACAAATTTTCTTTATCTAATGTGCTCCAGAGCAGCCAAAATTGTGGGCACCCCTGACTTCAAAGACTACTGCTTGCATATGTTCAAACTCCTTATTCTGATCCCCAATCTTATTCCCACCCAAACCTTGACCTGGACCAGCAAGGTCAAAGTTCATGTCTCCAAGTTCTGTTATACCTTAGTCACTTTGTTCTTGATTTAACTCAGAAGATCCCTGCTTTTATCTTCCCTTTGAAAACGTCTGCTTATCTACCAAATTTCAACTCAATGGCATTTAATTTCTGAGGCTTTCCTTCAGCTTTGAAGGCAGAATTAATCATGCTGTTATCTGTATTCACCAAGTAGTTTATAAAACATTTGTCTTAGCATATATCACATAGTGGGTTGGTTACTATGTGCATAGTCTTTCTTTCCCCTAGACTGTGAGTTCCTCTAATGTAGGGACTGTTCCCTATTCTACCCTATGTCAGAATATTCAAGTTGAATAACAAATATTGAATTTCTTTTAAAATGTTCATGATTGTCACATATTTTAAATGTGACAATTTTCTAAGAATATGTGATTAATGTCTGTTAAGAATGACAGAAAATATGAAAAAAATTATAATAGTTCTCACAGATGACTGAATTGTTTAAATTTGGGAATGTAATGTAAATAACAGAAAATGTCAAAGGAACCAGTGGAAAAATATTTATTGTATTTAAAACAAATGTGAGCATTTAAGCTATGAAACATATAAACGGTTTTCTATTCCCTCAAGGGCACACCTTGTGGTAGAGTCATGCAATACCTGAAATATGTTAGGGCATCATAGCAAAGATTAATCCTCATCTTCCCTATATGGATGGGTGAGAAAAACAAGATACCAAGAATAAAAATGCAAGGCTGTATGCATGAGTACAGTTTCCCAACAAGAATAACTGTATGACTCTAAAGGCACAGCATGGAGTTCTTATTTTTCAAGTTTCTTCTCCAGATGATAGAGATCTTATCTCAACTATAATAATCTTATATAGTTTTTACCTTCTCCCCCCCAAAAAAAAATCCTATCTGATGCAAATAAAGCATACAAAGAGAATGAAAATCCAAGTGATCTCGGAAAAGAAGAATGGGTATAATTGCTACATTTAAAAGTCCAAAGACATTTTGAAAGATGAAACAGAATTAGAATGTCCATGTTAGAGAAAATAAAAGTAATAGAAGCCACGGTGTGTGACATTCTTCTCAGTCCCCATGGAACTCCACACACAGGCTAATGTCACTAACCTTCCCTGGGCTGTGGCACTAGACCCCGCCCCACCCCTCTCTAAATAAAACATGTCTATTTGATCATTAAAGCCAGGCTGGAATCTAGCAAAAGAAGCAAAGCAAAGCCCAATGTAACATGGGGAATCCTACACAGATATACTATAAACAGACGGCCAATGTCATTAAGCAAAAGCGAACAAATAGTTTCATTTCTCAAGTCCTTTAATGTTATATGAATGAATTCACACCATACCCACCATGATTGACTTATTCCTCTCTGTTTTGCTCCCAGTGTTCCCTTTGATACAGACCAGAGATCTCATTTGATTTCAAATCTTGATTAAAGTGCCACTGAGAACACATGTTTTGTGTGTCTGAACTGACATACATGCAAAAATGTTTATAGCTGTGCCTAATAATGCATGGTTAATACTGAATAAGGATTATCAGTTGTGACTTTTATTATTATTGCCACCCATTTGTATGAATATACAATTTATATATTTACTCCATCATCAACATACTTGTCAATAGAACCCAGTATTTAAAATGTAAGCAATCAAGGAATCACTTAACATGCCTTTTTGTATAAGAACATCATATGCTTGTGAGTTGAATTGTTGTATGTGAGAATCTGCGGCAATGACTCCTAATGAATCTTTTCATGTATATGTCCCCTCTGGTGTTGATATTTTTGGGCCCAAGTGACATCTTTGGCCAGTAAGATGTTGCTGAAAAAATAATTCTCTATGAGCCATTCACATTTCTGTACATTTTACAAGGAACTCACTTGTCTTTCATTTCAAACTTGACTTTATATAGCAAATAATCTTAGAAGCCAGAGACAATATCTATATGCAAAGCAATGGACAAGTTTGAATAAATCCTGTTTCATAACTGTAATGTACTTTTCAGAGGCAACAGTCAAACTTCATGAGTCTGTATTTCATGCCTGAAATCCCAGCCTTTTGGAAACTGAGTCAGGGGGGTTGCCATAAGTGTGAGACCAGACTTGATTACAAAAGGAGATCCTGTCTCAAAAAAAATCCAACAAAAACACAATACAATTCATGTTGTACAAGCTGAGGATTCTTAAGCTGTCATTTAAAAGCCCTGTAAATGTCAGAATGCTATTGATATTTACTTATTTCTGGCAACCTTGATAAATACCTGATTCATCGAATATCTCGGGTTATCTCTATACTCTTTTAGATAATGCTGTAATCCTTCCTTTCCAAGCCTTCTCATTCATGTGTGTTTTTCTGGCATCATTACTACAAGAGAAAGATCAGTAGTATTATGTTAATGCATTAATGAAAGGAGTAACCACTGCCTGTGTTTCTTTTTTTACTTCATTAGAAATGCTGCTATATTGCGTGTGGTACATGTTCCCTGTGACATGATGATAGTATACAACAGCTCTTTATTACCTTGATTTTTTCACAAATTATGAAACATTCCAGTAATCTTTATTTCATAGTATCAGAAGTCCCTGGGTAATCAAAGCTTAAGTTTCCATTATTTCTCACTTGGTCTAAAGTTATACCGAGCAGCTGTTAGGAGGTAAGATACTTTACCCTGAGTCTATTGAAGAAATATTATTTTTCTCTTTTCATGATTGTTATCCTTATGAAACTATGCATCCATTTCTGAGGAAAAAAACTTTACTTCTCTCTCTTTCTTTCTGCTTACTCCCCAAAATACTGCAAGAAATATTCTTTATTTAATTTTTATTTTTAAACATGAGTATACATGATAATTTCACTGGGAGTTTGGCAAACTCTGATCAGTAAAATTGTGTTTGGGGGTAAGCTGTGAAAACACTGACAAATGAATAATGACTATTAATTTATTCCAAATTTCAATTGCTTTTTAAATTGGTAAGATGTACTCTTTGGAGTCATTTTGCATATTATCTGTGTTTTTAAAATGGTTATTAAAGAATTATATTGTTTTCTTATTGGTTTAAATCTGTGTACATATCTTCTTATGCCCCTCTTTCATTTTCTAATATTATTACCAATTTTGTTCCTTTTTTCTCTTACTGCTGGATGCCTTGCACTTCTCTTGCAAAATAACCACGCTGGAATTAGGGTCAATTCAATTTTGTTAATGCTAATGTTTCAACAACCTTGACTTTTGATTTTTTTCTTTCATGGTGCTCATTTATGTTTTAGTGTTATATTCATAGATAAATTAAATGTGCTTCACACAAAATTAAGTGGATATGTACTAGGTTTACAACTCAATGGATTTTGACAAATGTCCACATGTGTGCATGGGTCAGCATAATCAAGATATCAAACATTTCTGTCACCCTAATAGGTTCCACATGTCCTGTTGAGAAGCATCTATCATTCTTGATCACCAAACAACCTGGGGTATGAATCCTGTCAATATAGATTCGCTTTTTAAAAGCTTTTTGTATAAATACATCTTATTTCCACTTTCAGCCTGGCTTCTCTCACTGAGCACTTTTCTCTTTCACTCACCTATGCTGAAGCAATGTGACACTTAACCACTGGGCGTTATTTTTACTGTGAAGATTATACAGAACTTTGTTCGTCCATTCAATACTGAAAGAATTTGTTTCTCTAGGTTCCATCCATAATGAGAATAGTTGCTATAAAGATTTGTGCATGTAAAGACCTCTCTCTGTGAAATACTTAGGGATGGAATAAGCATTTGACATGGGAAATCTCTGGTGAAATATTTAAGAAACTGTGACCCTATTTTACTAGAATCACTGTTTCACAATTACTCAGAGAGAGTGTGAGAATGGCAGGTGCTAAATCACCTCTTTACCTTTATCTCATTTAGAATGTCTGTAGAGCCTTCTGTCGCAGTCAGCCACACTCCGCTGGGATGAATCTCCAAACCAGGCACAGTTTATGGGAGAAAACAATTTATTCAAGCTACAGATCCAGGGGAAGTCCCATAAAAGTGAAAGAGGCTGGTCCTCGTGCACAAATCCAAGCAGAGAGAAAACCCCAGCACCTACATCACACACAGTGAACAGGGAACAGGCAGGAGGGCCAAAGAGAGTTTCTTCTCCTTTATATAGCCCTAGGGTCGGGTCTTGCAACCTTATCCCAGACTTAATGGCTTCCTGAGTCTCTGGACTTTCTTTTCTGCACTGCCCACACAGGAAAGGATGTTTACTTCCAGTTTCTTTGAGCTTCTTTACATCCTGCCCCCTACTGAGAGACTGCCTTCCTGTGATCAATCTCAGAGACCTACCCAAGATAATTAAAAAGATCAAGTTGACAACAACACCTAACCATCACACCTTCTTTATAGTTTTATTTCTTATCCATATATTTTCTTAGGGAAGTATGTATTGAGTATGTATTGAAATAATTTACACATTTTGTCTCGTATCTTATTATATATATATTCACCTATTTTAGCTATTTCCTATTTCTTGTTCCTTCTGGAAGTATTTAAAAAATGCTAATGATAAAATCATTTCTTTTACCCTTTTTTTAACCCATAGTGTCTAATCAGCTAAACAATCGAGTGTGCTTTATGTAATGTGGCTGTATTTCTAACAGCCTGATTTGAACTCTGGTATATCATTTACATCTATTTCATTAGACCATTGTTTCCACTTTATTTTGAGCACTTAACGTTCCTGTGTGCTAATGCTTCCTGTTTGCTACCTCTGGTTCCATTTGTCTAGTTTGATTTTTCTCCTCATTATAATTTGTATTTTCTTTGTATTTTCATGCCTAGTGATTTTTTTTTCTAATTTGATTCCAGACTTTATAAACTTTCCAATTTGGTACATAGTTCTTTTTTCAGCAAAAAAATTATTTTTTGGCTAAGTTAGTTGGAAATAGCTTCGTGCTTTCAAGTCTTGTTCTAAAGATTTGTTAGGTGAGTCCAAACAGAATTTATATTAGGCACTGGCTGAGAGGAACTCTAACTAATGAAAACACCAACTATTCCTGACCCCGTTTGAAGATCCTTCCACATGCTCCTTTCTGCTGGGACTTTGCCCACCCTCATTAGTGCCCTCACGGACTTGCACCAATTAGTTCTCTGCTGAAGACCAGAACGCACCATGCAGATCTCTGGAGCCCTCTCTCACTGGGTAGTTTTCTCTTCTCTGACATGTTTCTCTCTGTCTTTGCACTTTGGACTTTCCCTATCTATATTCTTTTATGTCCTCCACTGGACGAATAGATGTAAGAAGTGAGTGGCTAATGCAAAGAAATTACCCAAAATAGTGAATGCATGGGAACAACTAGCAAACATCAGTTTTTTATGCTTCATAATAATTGAAAGTTTCCTCATCACCTAGCATGTGATCAATTTTATGCATAAAATTGTGCTTATTTACTATTCATCATGTGCTGGTTTGTGTAACAGTCAGTTGCATAAAGCTAATTGTTTCAATCTTTCTGTTTTTATTAAATTTTCTCTTCATGATTAATCAAATTCTGCAGAAAGTATATTAAATGTTTACCCTATAATAAGGAATTTATCCATCTCTCCTTGAGATTCTTTGTAGTTTTGCTTTGAATATTATTACAAGTTTATGTTGTAGAGCTATGAAATTAAATGATTATTATGTATTTTGACAAAGTATTCTATCATTAAACATAGTGATTTGCAAAGCATATATGACTTCCTGACATTTATACAAATGTATCTGTTATATATGTGAGATCTATAAGGAGATTTTTATATCTCCTTAAATATAGTGATTTACAAATAAACTAATGAGTAGACAAAATGAAAGCAATCATATTCTATTCCATTTAGTTTTATTGTGTGGTAGTGAAGAAGGAAGTACCAATTCCTAAAAAAAATTCCATCAAAATATCACTAAAGTGCTATTAAATGGATAAACATATTCTAATGTGGTGGTTTGAATATAAAGTGTCCCCCATTGCCTAAAGTGTTTGTGATTAAGTTTCCTTTGTCCCCAGGTGGTAGTGCCTTTGAAAGGTGGAGCCTTGCTGGAGGTGTGCTGCTAAGGATGGACCTTGAAGTTGATTGTTTCAGGGTCAACTTGCTCAGGCTCTTCGCTATGCTTTCTCAACTCTGATGAAACTTCTGGAAACTGTAAGCTTGAAATAAACCCCTTCCAGCCATAAGCTGCTTCTCTGCTCAGGTGTTTTGTCTCAGCAACTAGAAGATGACCATGACATGTGATAATATTACATGTCATTATTTGAATGCATTACTCTTCTGTAGTTTGCAAATCCAAAAATTCACTCCTCATCAATAGTTACAAAACAAATGACAGCAAATGGAATAATTTTATTAGGATATTTTTAAAAATTCATTCCCAAACCTGAAGCATTTTATAACAATTGCATAAATTCATGGATTATGCTAATAAGAGCTAAATTAAAGAGGGTGGTTGACTGCAGACTCTCATTGACTTAATGTTTATTAATTTAATATTTTTAAAGAACTACTTTAGGTGTATTAGACTATCGATAGACTTAACTATTTAATACATATCCATAAATTTGACTGTGTGTTCATCTAGTTTGTTATTCCTTTAAAAAATGTTAACAAACCAATGTTGATAATTGAAACAACATTGTTAACCGTAACTTTTGTGAACTGTAGCCAAAACAAATCCGTCCATTCTTAGATTACTTTTGTCATGTTTAGTTTTAAAAATAAGAAAAGTGTCTGATACAGAAGTATTAATATTGTCCCCATCTGCTCACTCTTTTGGTGGTTTCTTTGCACTGGTTTTCCATTTCTTGCAAGGTTTATGATCTACATGTATGTGTGTGCATGTATGTGTGCACATGTGTGCATGTGTGTGTTAAAAAGAGAGAGAATAGATCTCTAGAGGTGCTTGCTACTCAAATCAGACATTAATAGTGAAAATGAACACTATTAATAATTATTCTAGGATAATAAGCATGAATTATATCTAATCACTATTTTGATTTTTATTTTACATTCTAACAACTGCAACTAAATAAGAAAAATAATATATACATGTAAACTCATGAATATATATTGTATACATAAGTCAGCCTCCTCACTCGTAATAATTTATAGTAATTCTCTTAGTTTCTATGATTTTCAGACATGTCACATATAATGATAAATTTTACACTACATCTCTATAGTATCAACACTAATTTATTATTCTTATTGCATCACATAGAATTTGTAAAAAACTAGCAAATACTAGTAATAAAAGGCCATTTTGGAGCTCTGAGTTCTGAGACTTCTACTATTACAATAGTATTTTTTCACCAACAAGTGTTTCATGCTCAGAGATTATCTTTCCTGTGTTGTTTGTAAATATTTCTCTCATCACAATAACAAGCATGAATCATGAACAGTACACGAGCATGCATATAGCCCAATAAACATTCACCTCCATGTGATCAGTGCAAGAACATGATAGAGAAAATCGCCAGTGGTCTAGAAAGATCTTTGCTCTATAAAGTTATCACAGGCCCTCACAAGAACAGCAAACATTCTGTCTTATAAAACCATATGTCAATTATTATGTTTGAAATGGATACACAGACATTTCCCCTGATAATATGTATCATTTTCTGATGTTTTTGATTTTTTTAAAGTCATGGTTTTTTTAAAGTCTTTGATTGAAGAAACAAAAATCACTACTAAATGTGCTCAAAATTCATTAACATGAGAGAAAGTTAAAGATATTTGAGGTTCACAATGATTCAGGAGTGCCCTATTCTATCCTAGGGATGTTCTGTGAGATAGGGCTGACATCATTATTGCCTATGTCTTTGGTGGCATATGGGACATTTTTGGGACATATTTGAAAATCTAATGTCTGAATAAGAAGGTACAGAAATGGTCAGTTTTACTAGATGCTATGAAATCATTGTCCACAGTGGTTTGTCATTGTGCGCTCACAAACATTTCACCATCACCAGACACTCTACCTTCTTCCTTCACTTGGTTTGATTTAATAATTTTCTTTTTTTGTTGCTGTTGTTAATTTTATTTTCATTTCAGTCAACTTGGTGTGCATATGGAAATAGAAATTTTGTGGAGCATTTTATATATTAATAAAAAATTTTGGGGCTGGAGAAGTGGCTCAGAGGTTAAGGCACTTGCTTTCAGTGCCTAAGGCCCCAGGTTCAAGTCCCCAGGACCCATATAAGCCAGACCCACAAGGTGGTGGCCCTGGTGTGCTCTCTCTCTCTCTCTCTCTCTCTCTCTCTCTCTCTCTGCTTGAAAATGAATAAATAAAATATTAAAAAAAAGAGTCAGGAGGTCAAAACAAAAAAATCTAAAACAGGGCTGGAGAAGAGATGGCTTAGTGGTTAAGACGCTTGCTTGCCTGAAAAACCTAACAACCTTTAGGGCTGGAGAGATGGCTCAGCGGTTAAGGCACTTGCCTCCAGTGCCTAAGGCCCTGGGTTCAATTCCCCAGGACCCATATAAGCCAGACCCACAAGGTGGTGGCCCTGGTGTTCTCTCTCTCTCTCTGTATCTCTCTGCTTGAAAAATAAATAAATAAAATATTAAAAAAAAGAAGTGAAAAAATTTAGATTTTTTTTTGAAAAGTCTCTACTCAAAATCTTACCAATTGTTTTAAAGGAGTTTCAAATTTGTCTCTTAAAAGCTTATGGAGGGTTTTTCTGTGGTTTTGAACTATTGGGTTATGAACTATTAGACTGATATTTATAGTAAATAGTTTTCATTCAAAGGTTGCTTTACGATATCTACAAAGGTCATTTATATGTTTTGATGAACACTATATTTTAATATTCAAAATTTGAATTTATCACTTTTTTAAACAATGTGTGTCATATGTTGCCTTCAATGGCATAAAGATATTCTTCTATGGTTTTTCTAAACATTTTAAATGTTAGTCTTTATTTGAGACACTTTCATAGTCCATCTGGAATTGTATGGTTTGAGTTTGGATGTCAAGTTTTATTTTTATATACATTTATATGATTGGTGCAACACCATTTTTTTTGAAAAGACATACTTTCACAAAACAACTCGCTTTCAATTTTATCTTATGTCAAGTGTTCATGTATGTGTGGGTTGGTTTCTGGACTTCTGTCTCAATAATCTATCTCCTTTCACACCCAAACAGCTTTTGCTTGACTATTGTAGCTTTAAAATAGACTCTGACATCCGCCTGTGCACATCCATTCATTTGGTTTAATTTTCCATGGTCGTCATTAAGAACTCTTGGTCCCTGTGTCATTACTGAATGTGGTGATCCTCCGTGTGATGTTTATGTCCCCACTCAGTGAAAGGTCCCTATGAAAGTCATACGTTCCCTCCCTTTGGGGATTGCTCTGGCTGGAGGGAAACATCTCACATGATGTTATGTCCCATAAGTGACACATAGGTATACAAATAAGTGCCTCACTTCTCTTCTCAAACCCAAAACAACTGAAGGGTCCTCCCAGTTTTAGAAGTCTTTGTGAGGGATTTCAGGCAAGCTTCTGTCTTTGCCTAACTATTCTTTCACTGCTATTCTTCCTGAAAGAAAGCTCTGTGCTTCATGGTTGAGAGCTGAGGACCTCACTGCAAGAGATCAACCTTGATGTCTGATCGTGGGCATGGTCTACTAGTGAAAGTGAATGCACTGGAGGCACAATGTATCATGCATCTGAAATACCTGTGGCATACACCATTGACAAAGACAGTATGCATATCTGCAGCTATGCTGAACAGGACACAAATCCTGACAGCAATGAATTACATCCAAGTACCAAGTGAGAAAGTCAGAGTGACTCTGCTAGTTTAAAACACAGCCACAAGGACTAATACAGACAGCCCACGGAGGAGGATATCCAACTGATCAGGGATGGGGAGGGGTGGAATTGGGGGAATTCGGGATAACAGCGCATTGTTTTCCCACTAAATAATGTAACTCATTATGGACAATAAATATATATTTAAAAAAAAAACACAGAACACCAAAAGCAAAGATCATTGTTCCAAACGTCATATCTTACAACAACAGCAGAGGACTAGAAGTTAAACTCGCAGCCTAAACTGGCTTGTCGTGTCAATTTTAGGGCTCTAGTTAATAATATTGTAACCTTGATAAATGAGGTGAGGACATCTGTGTTGTTACACACAAAGTTATGGATTCATAGTCCTTGAGCCTTGAGCCTGCAGGGGTGGTGTGTTCCTCACTCCTAAGGAGAAGCAGCCTCTCTCTGCTTGAATATGTTGTTACAAAGGCTTTTCCTCATTTATATAGGTAAGAAATGCTGTGATCTTGGGAGCAGAAAAGTGACAATATTTTATGACCTGGAAAAAAATGTTTATTCCTTTTTCCATTTACCAATTTGTCTCCAAAAAGTATTCTATGTTGATCAGAGAAGGTTCTAGTAAGTGCTATTTTTTATTCAATGGAGTAGCTAGCTCTCTATGGTACCAGAGAGGAATACAATATGCAGCCACTTGTGGAATACAATATGCAGCCACTGCTCTGGTGTATTAACTTGCATCTACTGCATTAGTGGACTTGATAAAAATTTCTGATTTCCCGAGTATGGGAGATCACCCGACAAAGTACCAGAAACCCACCACATCAGTTAAAGTTTTCAGTATCCTTTGATATACAACATGCTGAGCCATTCTCTTCAAAGTGATCAACAAATTATTATATCATGTAACTTCTACTTTAAGAAAAGGGCAGAACTCTGACCCTGGGCCTCTGAATTATTGAGACAACATGATTGACATCTGGGGATATTGGTTTGATATAGTACAGAGGTATATTTAAGGCTGTCAGGGGTAGCAGGGTCTGCAGCAAAGAAGGTCTTTGTAGTAGTTTCAGGATGTGGTATAGAAAGCTGTGGTTTTTGACTCGGTAGACTAGAAATACTTAGTCTCTGATTAGCATGGATTGTAGTCCTTCACGAGCAAGAAACTGACTTCTGACCTAGAATTCAACGGAAGAAAAGGAGAGCCCCGAGCTCCATGTGAGCCCATCCCTAGAGTACACCTTGGTTTTAACTCTGTGAGATCTGGCACACAGAGCCCAAACTATTCACCTGCATAGTCTGAAATAATGAATTTGTGTGGCTTGGGTCATTTATTTATTTATTTATAATGGCTATACATATGTTTATGAATTTTGATCATAATTACCACAATTCCTTTATTTTCCACCGTCCCGCGTCCTCATCTCACTGAACCCCACCTTCTCAGCTACTCTCTCTTCTACTTCAAGTCATTTTCTTGCCCTTCTTTATCATCCATGATGAGACCTTAAAGGGCCTGATACTGGGCAAGTCTTCTGCAGTTGATGTCAGTCGCTGGGAAACCATGAATGCAGAATGTTCAGAAGACAGCATTCCAAACAACTTCTTTCCTTGACTGTTACACTCTCCCCACCGCCTCTTCCACAGCATTCCCTGAGTCTTAGAGGGTGTTTCCTTTAGTGCTGAACAACTGTCACTTCTTCTCAGCACCTGGATGAGTTCTGAGACTCCTGGGATGAGACCCAGGAGCCCCTGCAATTAGACAAACAAGCTTCTCTGACCAAAGGTGGAAACCGCACTAATCTATGGGCATAAACAGGCAATTTGATGGTCCCAACATATCTATTTGACCAACAAAAGTTGTGGTATCCTCCCCACCTCCAGGCCCTATGTGAGGTGATTTAATTTCTCACACAACAATATAGATCGAACACAACCTTGAGCACTGAACTTGGGAACCATCATGGAATGCTTACTGGGAAAAGACGCCTTGTTGAATTTGTGGAAACTCCTAAAGGAGACTCGTAATGCTGATGTTCAGTGTTCGGGAACAAGTCTGCACCACTCCAAGTGAAGCAATAAATAGGTTTGTAGAGACAGATGATCACAGCGGTGTGCCATCTGGCTATGATCATGTTGGGACGCATATGGTCAGATCAACAGATTTGCTTAAAAGAACGCACAACCTGCCAGACACACGAAATCATAAATTGAGTAACTCAACAACAATCGTTGTCAAACAGAAATGATCCACCTATGAATAAAGATGGAGACTATGAGAAGACTCAAGCAATATCATGAGCATACTGGCTACATCATCGGCCACTATTGACAGAAAGACATTGCGTCGGCCTATATTTATGTCATATGGAATATTCCTTATGACCAGGTTATAGAAGAGAAACATCCTACGCTTGTTTATGAAAGAGCTAGCCAAACACGGGTAGCAACCCCAAACAGTCCCCCTTGGGCCTAATTTTGAAGGATCCAGATGCAAGAAAATCTTACCAACTCAGAGCTTCAGGTAGTGCACCTGTTTATCCACTTTGTATTATAATAGATATAGGACTTGTGATTATGGGTGTGTGGCCATGCAAACTGAACACAGTGTGTGTGTGTGTGTGTGTGTGTGTGTGTGTGTGTGTGTGTGTGTGTGTTTATATATGTTTGTATGTGGGGTGAACATGTTGACACTCAAAAGGAAAACACTAAAACATACATATGAAGCTATTTGACAGATAGAACTTAGCCAACCTTTGTCATAGCTCTACATGAAAGTTGGTGCAATGGCTGCACAAATATTATAGCCATGTGAACTATGGGTGAGGCTATACATGAGCTCAATACCTGGTGACACCTGTTTTCTATCAAAAGGGACCTAACTTTTGCCATGGGTCAGTGTTCAGCCCTCCAGCAATACAGGCCTAGGGTGAGTCATCAAAATGACCATAATTCACAGAAAACACAACCAGCTCCCGTTGGGAGGCAAGCTTCCTTGGCCTCTTCAATCTTACAAGATGAATTACCTTAGACAATATGGGCTCTTATAACAAACTCTCTGAGGTTGAATACTTAATAAAGTAACAAGGAATCTTGGCTCATAACTCTAATAGCACTACCATCATAGCGAAGGTCCCCTGGCTGTTTCACATTGTGGAGAAACAAGCAGGGAACCAGCTGCATACAGAAGGCGCTAAGTAGAATCAGGAGCTTTCAATTCAATCCACTCTTGCAAGAACTCACTTACTCAGCAAGACTAGTATTAATCCCTTCTGGTCTCCTCCCAGAGTTTTCATTTCTTTTTCTGGCAACTATTGAAACAGTTATGTTGTAATCTCTCTTGTGAATTAGTCTATTTCTTCTTTTAATTATTGTCATAATTGCTAAGAATTATCGTGCCTTCTTGTCTGATATAATTGTCCTTTCCCTTTTTAAATTACTATTTGTATTGACTAGATTTTTCTTCCTTGATGTCCCCACCTGCACTGTGTTCCGCTTCTTGATAGAAAGCCACTTCTGGCTTCAAGGTTACCATCCTATGCACCTCACCGCCAAACATTGGGGTTAAAGGCTCATGCCACCATGCCTGGCCAGATTTTTCTCCAATCTATGAAAAAAAATTATTTTCTTTGGCAAATATGTTCATATGTTATGTTATAGGGTGACCTAAACATGGACGTTTGTTATCAGCTACATATACGGTTTGGGTTTTAGAATTGTTTAATTCATGTAAACTGCATGTAATTACAGGAATATCTACCATATTCATACCTATATCTTTACCTATCTATCAGACATGATCATGCATGTTCAGTGTGGTATGGCCGTAGGTTCTATCTATCTATCTATCTATCTATCTATCTATCTATCTATCTATCTATCATCTATCATCTATCTATCCAACCATATGTTGCCATTTTACCATTTGCTTTCTTACTCAACTCCATACTTTTTGTTCTGTCTTCAGATTTCTCTTTCTTTTTACATTTATCCTATCTGCACTTTGATTCTGGTTTACATTTAAATATTAATTATTCTATTTAATCATTCCTTTAGGGGTTTCCCTGAAATCACCCTTCAACTGTATGCATAAAGTTAGACACCAAAGTAATGTTGAATTTCCTTATACCCACACTAAAGAAGTAACAAGAAATAAGGTAATAAAGTAAAAAATTCAATCAATAATAATGAACTTTAAAAAATGTATTTATTTAATCCATTAGTTGTGAAGTCCTATATTAATGCGAAATCAATGAGATATGCTACACTCTTCTGCACTTAAATCACATCTTAATTTGGCTGAGTCATATTTCAAGTTCTCAATAGTTAGACAGGTCTAAGAGCTAATATAGTAGACAACTTAAAGTTTTCAAATTGAATTCTGGATTTATCACACCTATATAAAGTATATATATATATATATGTATATGTATATGTATATTTACTACATTCCAGAAAATGATATTACCTTACAATTTATATCTCTCTTGCCTTTATTATTGCTATGTTTTTTGTTAAATTTGTATGCTTGGCACCTTAAAGTATCATAACGATCAGATCCTATCAGGGTTCAGTTATATTTGGCCACGTATTTGGGATTTGGGATTTCTTTCTTGCTCTCTTATTGTGTTTCCTTCTGGAGTTGTAGCTCTTCTCCTTGATCGTCTATATCCTTTGTACAGTGGACAAGTGAGTGAGGAAGTCTCCACATATTGACCCTGTTTTCTTTGAAGTATCTTTATCTAGACACAGGTAAGGCTAATTTTTCTAAGTATAACATTCTAAGTTGCTATCAATTCCATTCCAGCTTTTCGGAGTTGTCTTGCTCCATCCTAACTATTTTGCTGTCAGAAATCTAAGTGATTGCTCTTCCTTTGAAGGGAATCACCTCCTTTTGAATCTCTTGGTTTTCTTTTCATCAGCTTCCAAATTTTTCTACAGTAGATATATTATTCACTGTGGTATACTCTACCTGGAGTTCTTGTTCTACTTTGAGTCAATTCCTTGAGGTCTTGTATCATTTTTGGAGATGCTGCTAATACTTGAGATGATCCCTTTACTCTGTGCTCTTTTTCCCTCCACATTAAACCTATGCATCTAATTTAACTTCATTATTTCCAGAGTGGTCTGTACTCTTTACTTATTAGATATTATTGCATAATTATGTGCTTCAGTGTAAATGTATATTACTGACTTAGTTTTCTATTTATAACCCTCTATTCTACTATGTCCAAGATGCTAAAAACCCGTATAATAGATACTATTTTAATAGCTGTACATGTAGCAATTTTATCTTTTCAAGTGCTGCCCAGAAGCTACATTAGTCTACATACCCAGAACTTTTGTTCCTCTAAGTTAATCCCTTAATGAAGAATTCACAGGTAGAGAGAAATAAACACTTCACTCTCTTGCTCCTTATTAGGGTAGCACTTACTCAGATCTAAGCCATCCAGAATTTCCCTGAAGTGTGTTGATAACTTCACCTAGAAAAGAAAGGCTTCCAATTTATCACCATTCAATTTCTGGAAATCTAATAAATCAGCTGTACACCAAGTCTCATTCCAGAGTCTCCTTTGAGAAAGCTAAAATGTATGAATATTGATTTCTAGATTTTTTTTATTAATTTTATTCAATACCAAATTTTCTTTAGTATTTTTAGTTATACTATGCAGCTGGTATAATCTTTAACTTGGTCATCAAGTTTGTGACTATATTAACCATGATTTTAAAAATGTGTTTGAAACATCCAATGTCTAATATATATTAGAATTTCTTTATACTATCATTTTTGTCTTCATTGTATATTTTTACATTCTCATTGTCTTCTAGACATTGTCTATGAAGAATCTCAGCTGTCTTTCGGTCCTTCCTCTCCAGAATTTTATAGTTTCAGGTTTGAGCTATGTTGAAAAGGTAGCTTTTGAATGCCTTGATACAAAGTTATTCTGACTTTTCTATGACTAGAAGGTGCAGTAACTATTTCCCAGCCATAACAAAACCATTTTAATTGACTGAGTGGTTTTTAAAAATATAATTTTAATTTTACCAAGTAGCTTTCTCAGCATTTGGTCATGTTGTTTATCGTAGAAAAAAAGGCTTGAACTATTGAATCTTTAGCTATAAATAATATAAATAAACCCATAACTATTTGTACCTTCTACTAAATACAAATAAATAGAAAAGAAGTACCTTTTGCTTCTTCCCAGATATTTTGTTTTGTATAATCAGTGATTCAGACAACTTTTATTTAGTATTTCAATTAAAAAATTTCCTTGAAATATTAGTTTTTTTCTTATATTTTTATAACATCCTTCAGGGGAAATAATAGATGTTGTAGATGTTGTAGATCTAAGTAAGAGTGACCATAGCCTGTTTTATTTTCTATTAAGCTTGGGATGTGGCTCAGCAGCAGAACTCTTGTTTACCATGCACAGTGTCCTGGATTCATTCTCCAGTACTACACATGAAAATTAAATCAATAGTAGGTTGACAACATGTATGTATTTCTGCATACTGTATGAATCTTACTAAAATTACACTAAAAGTCTTAAACATATTAACACGCAAAAAAGAAAAAGTATATATGAAATATAAATGTATTTGGGGGAGCGAGAAGCTCCAAATTTACATGATGCTGCATAATTACCTAAAATGAAAGGCTAATTGTCATTTATCCCTATTTAAATTATAGGACATGTAACCTGAATAGTCAGAGACAATAGGTACTGTGGAAAATGAGGCAAAAGTTAGAATGATAACATGAACACATTTATACACAGCATACAAATAAATAAAATATTTTTAAAGGCCAGTATAAATTCTAGAGGAAAAGGTGATAAAACTAAATAAGGAAGATCTCTGGGACTTCAATAATATTAATAATACTACTAATAAGAAGACACAGACCTATTGTCTAATACACATGTATATTTGGATAATTTATTGTTAGACTTCTGACAAAACTATTTAAGTGCAATTGAAAAGCATCTCTGTAAAAAGCTCAGAAGTTAAATAATAGAACAATTATTTCAGGAAACAACATTTGAATGACAAAGGAAAAATAATTGTGATATGTTAATGCCTCAACAAAAAATCGTATGTTCAAAATCAAAGTAACATAAATTCTTTGTTCTATGAAATAGAGTGCTTCAACAAAATAACATGTGTTAAAGCAATAGTTCAAAGACAAGAGGAAACAAAGGAAAATTGAAGGCAGTGCAATACATCTCAATTAGATAATTTAAGGAAAGAATTTTCAACATAGCATATGTAAAATTGGACTAAAGTACCATAGAGAGCCATCTTCCAGAGTAGAAAGTGATTGTCTCCAGAGAGAGAGAGAGAGAGAGAGAGAGAGAGAGAGAGAGAGAGAGAGAGAGAAAGAGAGAGAGATCAAGATGGGAAGAAGAGTGACCCTAGTGTTTTTGCATGAATACATAGACAATACACTTATAAAAAACAAACTATATTTAACTGTCAGCAGTGATCCCAAATTTACTTTGTTGAGGTTCTTATGTTGGGGTCCACTTCTCTGAATATGAAATAATTTCCAATGAGGCATATGCATTTTCAAATTAGCTAGGCAAACCTATATGTATTTCATTGTAGGATTAATCTTTGAGAGAAATTTGAACTTGAACCGACTTTATAACGTATCTGTATATTACCCAGCTTTTCATGGTTATAATGAAATAAGTGGCACAGGCTGCTTCTGATGAGAGAATGGCTTAATCAGCTCATGGGTGCTCAAGGGTACGGTGTCTGCAGTGGTTCAGTTTTGGTGGATGGACATGGAAGGAAGGAGCCTCAGGATCAGTGGTCATATTAGAAGCCAGGAAGCAAAGAGAGGTTCCACAACCCCACTTTAAAAATCCACAAACCACACTCACATTCTGCCAGTCTGTGTTGGTTAACTTCTCTGTTTATGTATTTGTTACTCTTTGGGGGCAGAATGTTTCCAGGGTCTTTAAAGTCCTTGACATTCACAGATGTTTGGGTTTCTTCTTCATTAACTTTCCTTAGCACACAAGGAGCTCTGGTGAGGTGTGTGCTCACAGGTTGCACATGGGTTTTCCTTTTTCCAATGTCTAAGTCCAGATATGTTTCCTTAGTGTTCTAATTTTTCACAGGAAACACGAGGTGATGCAGCAAAAGGGAAAATCACCATGGATTTGCCAGCATCCCACCATAGATATGGAAGGTTTGAACTTTTATAACCTAATTCTAGATATGCATACCTGACTCTTAATTATGTAAAGTGTAAAGGTAGGTAAGCAAGGAGCAGACCTCCTCATGGCTAGCAGTCCTCCTCCTCTCCCCTCTTATTGGCCAGTTTTCTCCATTACATGTCACCTACCCTTCTTCCTCTCTTCCCAGGATGCAAAATGAGTACACAGCCCATTTCAGAACTCTGGCAAAAGTCACATGTGCTGGTGACAACAACTCTTCAGTGACACTTTCCATAACCAAAAATAATGCTTTCCAAAGAAAATAAGCTCCTCCTTTATCTTACTGTGGAAATTTTAAAAACAGATTTAATTAAACAAAGACAGATAGGAACCTGCAAAATTATGTACATAGATACTGGTCATAATTTGAACATCAAGGATTACAAGTAGAATTTTTGATTAAAATCAATGAACTATCGTCATTTTTAAAAGTCAAAAGGAATTATCTTAGGATGATTGTTCTATGAGCTTAATTTTAGTATCAGGAAAATGCTAACATAATGCAGTAAAAATCTTATTAATTCCTAACACTGGGGACCAGAGATGGGGAAAAAAGCAGAATTGCAATTAACTTGCTTGAAATTATCTAATTTTTTATTACTAAAAGTAACAGAGCATGTACATATCTGGGGACTAGCAGTCCTTCTGCTGTACTAAATAAACCAGTGTTGAATTAATAAGGTTTTCTGTTCAGACAAAAGCAAAGCTGGGAATGCGTGCAAGAAAATGGTATTTTCAACAAAATAGCTTTTTCAAGAAAAAAAATCTCCTAAGTATAAGAAACAGAACTTTGAGACAGACAATTGCACAGTTCTATGTGTCACACCCAAATTTTGAAAATGCAAATGGTTTTATTAGTTAAAAAATCTTTAACACCAAAGAGTTCTGTAACAAACAACAATGATCATTACCAAGAAATGCTCTTGAGTGTCTCATAAAGACACTCAATACAATGAGTAAATTAACCAGAAGAAGAAATAATTGTGCTCATTGGATAAATACATAGGCCCTTAATTAATAATCAGAAGTGTGTCACACAACAGAAATAAAAGAGACATGAATGAGTTTAACATAGGATACTATTTTCAGGTTCATATTTCTCATTCTATTATTTTCATATTCTTGACTAAGTGTCCTGTGATGACACACTAAATAATTATTGACTCAATGTTGTTAACTTATGAAGAAATCAGGTAAATAAAGAGAGCGATGAATTAAAAAATTAAAGCCAAAATTAGTCTGGAAAGGAGCTGTTTACATAACTGAAAAGCATAATGACATGCTGGAATTTTAAGTCTTGAGTAAATTAAGGTTATGAATATGCTAACTCCACAAAACACAAATGGACATTCACAAGTTAGTTTATTTTGACATTAAAGATGTGGGAACCATAGATTAAAATATGAGTGCTATGAATGCATCATATTGGTGAGGGTTTGCTAGGCAAACAGAACCAAAAGAATTGAGTTTATTTTGCAAAAGGAAATGTATCATATTGGTAAATATGATAAATCCAGTCCACAAAGCTGGATTCTGCAGCAGTCTCATTATCACACTGCAGGCCTGGGCGATTTGTGGGATCCATTGGTCTTCAGTGCACAAGACTGGAAGGAGCCCTGGGGAACCTCTGGTCTTCTCTGAACTATCTATCTATCTATCTATCTATCTATCTATCTATCTATCTATCTATTATCTATCTATCTATCTATCTATCTATCTATCTATCTATCTATCTATCTATCTATCTCTATTTATCTCTATCTATCATCTATCTATCTATCATCTATCTATTATATGTATATATATACAGATAGAAAATAAAATCAATATTTCATTTATGTAATTATTATTAATTATTTATATGGGGGGCATGCAAGGATCTCTTGCTGCTGTAAATGGCCCCCATATGACCCTTTATGTGGTATGGCTGGGGAATTGAACTTGGACCAGCCAGCTTGGCAAGCAAGTGCCTTTAGCTTCTGAGTCATGTTCCCAACCCTAAAATCAGTATTTCAGAGATGTCTGCATTACCATATTTAATACATCAGAATCATATTGATGGCTGACTGGATAAAGAAAATGGATATATCTAAATATACATTCTGTTGTTTATATCATATACTTATATACTAAAGGTCTATGAATATATATTTTCAGGCATTAAAAAGGACATCTAGGTCATCAAATTTGTTGGCATAGAGTTGTTTATCATAACCCTTCATGACCCACTGGATTTATATGGTGTCTGTTGTAACGTCTCTCTTTTCACCTCTGAGATTATATGAATCTTCTGAATGAAACAAACTGAGCACAAGACAAAAAGCGAGAAAAGGACGATGGTGGTCCAAGGGCACCAACAGTCAGCTGTAAAATGAATCTGTATAGGGCCGTAGAGATGACTTAGTGGTTAAGGCATTTGCCTGCTAAGCAGAAGGACCAGAGTTCAATTCCCCAGTGCCCACTTAAAAGTGGCCCATGTGTCTAGAGTTCATTTGCAGTGGCTGGAGGCCCTGGGGAACCCATTCTCTCTTTCTCTGCCTGCCTCTTTCTCTCTCTCTCACTTTTTCTCAAGTAAATAAAATAAATAAATATTTTTAAAAAATAAATCTGTAAATATGATCCAGGGAGCTAAGCTAAGGTGTAGCAGATGCAGGTTAAACTGCTTGAATAACTTCAATTTGTTAAGACAGCAAACTGTAAGCACTTTCACCACACACTCGAAATGGAAAGCACTTGAGGTGATAAATGTGTTGATTAACTTGATTATGATAATCACTTTGTAATGCATACATATATGAAATGATCAGTTAGCATATATTAAATGTATATAATTTTTATGTCGATATGAAAACTGTTAAAAGTAAACTGTTCTAGTCTATGCATAAAAACAAGATAAAGGAAATATTACCAACATTTTTCTGTCAATCAAATGCAAAATTTGATCATGATTTAATACTAATTCACACAAACCAATTATATCAGTACTTTCAAGATAATATGGGAAAGGTCAACATAATTACTAGATGATACTGAGTAAGCTTTTAAAAAAAATTTTTGAGTGTGTGATTGATGCTATAGTTATGATTTTTAAAGTTCATACCTGTCAGAAATGCATATCGAAATATTTATATAACTATTAAGATATCTGTGACATTCTTTGTTAATGAAAAACAAAATCAAATGGGAAATGGGAGGTGATAGGTATATAAATAGATATATAGATACATAGATATACATGATAGATAGATAGATAGATGATAGATAGATAGATAGATAGATAGATAGATAGATAGATAGATAGATAGATGGCTAGGTAGATAGATGGTACATGATAGATTATAGATAGGTGTTTAAAAACACATAATTATATCACTTAAGGACTTTCACAAAGTCAAAGCAAAACAAGATTAGTAGAATATTAATAGTCACTGAAGTTGTGTGAAATATACAGAAAACTCATTATATTTTGAATTTTTATATGTATCAATACAATTCAAAAATTAATTTCAAGCCTTGCTTTCTGAGTTTGTTTGAATGGACAATTTTTTTAATTAGAAAAAAGCCCTTGGAAGATCAGAATTTAAAATTTTTCTCAAACTATGATTGAATCAAAGAAGAAAGATAAACCAGATATTATTTCAGAAATTGTAAAAATAAGAGGATTATCTATGAAAATAAGAGGTGAGTAGACTGTTCTCTAGTATCAACCCTCCCAAGGTTCCTACTAATTCAGAAGGCCATAAAGATAGAGGTCACATGCTCCAAATTTCTAACTAGGTGTGGCCTTGTTACCATGGTTTGGACAGTGAAATTTTGTAAAAATTGGAGCAATATTTAGTCATTGTCTCTTACACTAAGTCCCTCACACTGGACATTTTCCCTATTCCCTGTTCTGTGGGTCACATCTGAAAAGCTGTGTTGTCTTGATTGGGAAAAACTGCAAATGTAGACTTTGCTGCTAGAATAAACATGAAAATGAAAGAAATTTATCCATGTTGTAAAGCTGTGGTGTTTAATGACTTGGGCTTAAACGGAAGAGAAAAGACATTATTATCTTGTGTGATCCATTGTATTTTAGGATCTGTTGGAACAGCTCTTTAACCTATTTCCTTATTTGTAAGCAATATAGCCAAAAAAATCTTGAAACTCCATATTTTAAAATTTCTTTCATAAGGATAATGGAAAGAAATGGAAGTAAGTTTCCTATCCTACACAAGTGCATAATATAAGAAATCACTCAAACTAACATAATCTGTCAACAAAATAGCTAAACGAAAGAAAAGTCAGAAACTAGTGAGTTGAAAAATACAAAGAAATAAAGATACTAATCAAATACAAATGTCAAATTTTAAAAACTAAAATTTAAATACCGTTGGAGTCATAGGAGCTTTAATTAGGAGAGTGGTGGGAGAAAAACCACAAGGCTATGATGAGAAAGATGAGAAAATCTAATCAATTAGTAAGATGCACATTCAACTCAATTCAGATACAGGTTCTCCAAGGAGAAGAGGTGCTTTCTTTTGGAAACTCACACAAAACTATACCTTCAGCACATCTACTGAAGTTGTGCATGTCACCATGAAGACGCGTTAAAACTGAGAGAGCTCTGGGAACGTGTGCAGTGAGCATGCACAGTAAACCTTGTTCATTGCAAAAAATTTATTTATCAACATAACACAGCAGTTTATATGCTGAGTGCCATGGGCAGTTCAATGTCAACAGTAGGTCAAATCAAATACCAGTGTTTCCCTACCTCTGTCAGCATGGCTGTGTGTAGGAAGACTGGAGCAGAGAAGTAGAAGGACTCCCTAACCATCCTTTGTGATCCATGGACACCGAGGGAAGCTTTTCTCCTTTGGCCTTATTTATGCTGAAGACAGGTTAAAGCATACTGAGAAGGAAGTCTAGAACATAATGAGCATGCAGGAAATGAACTTGAAGCAAAAATAAACCCTGTTACAACCCTCAGAAAAATAAATAGTGAATAGATATACAGGTAGATGATAGATAAATAGGTAGATGGTAGAAGTGATAGACACATAGATGCTAGATGCATAGATGATAGATAGATAAATAGATTATATATAGATGATAGATAGATAGATACAGATATAGATAGATAGATAGGTAGATAGATGATAGATAGATTATAGATAGATGATAGATATATAGATATAGATAGATAGATAGATAGATAGATTATAGATAGATGATAGATGATAGATAGATAGATAGGTAGATAGATAGATAGATAGATAGATAGATAGATAGATAGATAGATAGATAGAGATAGGTAGGCAGATAGATAGATGATAGATAGAGAGATTATATATAGATGGATAGAGTATAGATAGATAGATTATAGATAGATGATAGATAGATAGATAGATAGATAGATAGATAGATAGATAGATAGATAGATAGATAGATAGATGATAGAGGTATGTAGGTTGGTAGGTAGGTAGATAGTAAACAAAGAACTACTCTGTTACTGTATTCTCCTCCAACACAGTAGAGAATGACTATCTCACAGTTAGAACTCAAGTGATCACATTTAGGACTGCAGAAACTTCCCACACCATCATTATCACTGCTTGTGGGAAGATGTAAGGAAGATTTTCATTCAGAAAAATATACTCCTAGTAACCATGTGAATTCATCTTTGTCTGGATTTGAATGTGTGTCAAAGTGTTGTCCGAGCTCCTGGATGAAGAAGCCATGAAGCTTCTGTTAGCAATTCATGAGATTCTAAGATTAACCTGTGAAGACATGACAGCAGACATAGATGGAAGAGAGGCAACGGAGCCCCTTCGGACTTGAACAAGATGGTACATTCTTTACGTCATTACTCCATTATCAACTCAATAAGGAAATTATGGCCCAGGCTGCCTGATTACTGGTTGGAGGGACATTCAGAATAAATTTCCTTTCATAAGAGTAATGTCACCCAGAGGGGACATAGCAAACAGCACTCTGTCACAGTGAATACTTGGGCCGATTTTTTTTTAAAAGTTCATCAGTGTCCTGGGTAATGTTATAAAAATGCTATATGTTAGGAGAGATTTTTAGCGGCATTTCAGAGTAAGAAGAAAATCCAAAATGATGTGAGGTAAAACTTTTTAAAGGAAAAATTGCATCAATTTCAAATAGGGAATAAGTTGTTATGGGTAAGAGCAACAGAAAACGGCCCTAACCACAGAAGAACATGAATTAAGAAACTGAGCAGAGGTGAGTTTCAGCAGAGTGCCCACAAGCCAGACTATGCATGCAAGGAGAATATAGGAGACCCAAATGTCCCCTTAAAATATATGGCAAACTTGAAACACGGAGGTAACCATAAAAATAAAATAGCCCTGGAGGGTGTTTCTCTATAAGAAGAGGTATATTTCACACGCATACAAAATAGTCAGCTCTAAATATGACTCAGGGCCCACTTATCATCAGAGGCCCTGGGGTCTGTCTCCAGCTGCTTGGCCACAATATCAAGGTGCATCATGGGACTAGAGCCTTCTCTTCCATTTGACTGAAACAAATTCCAGAAGCAAGAGCCTTCCCTCCCATGAGTTCTTGGAGGTTAATCTGCTATCCAGAGGGGGAGAGAAAGAAATTCTCCACTAAGATTTTTATTGAAATGCTTTCTTAAAATCCTATATAGACAAAAAATTACAAATGACAACAGAATCATATAGATGGCATAAGCTTGGTTAGAAATATTCAAAAATTCACTTTTCCAAAAATATATTTGTGGGAAGAGGTGGTGAATAAAATACTTTTTTTTAGTTGTCAAAATTCTCTGCCCACCCCACCAGCCAGCCCCTGAATCTTTATTAGTTGAAAATGTTTTCTCTGAGTTCATAATTATTTTTACTTACCCAACATGGTCTCGTGAATTTTATAACCAAACATTGTCCCCATGGATGTAGACACATGGCATCTGTACCAAAAATTCAGTTGCCTCTGCTCTTAAGGGGCCTGCTGTTCAGACATGAACATGTACAAAGTCATAATTCTCACTTATTTATAAGAACTAAATTCTTTTGTAAAAAAATTATAATCAGAGATTTAAATTATATGGTCTTGAAATGTTGGAAAGAATAGAGAGAAGAGCAGTTTCAATGTCGTAGCTGTAATAATTATTCTAAGGGAAACAATATTCATGACAGGATCCAGTGATTTGCAAAGAAAGAATCAAATAATGAAAGGATTTCAGACAATAAAGCAGTATGAACTCGATGCCTAAGTATATTCAGAAAATATTGACGCCCTTGACCTTGACCCGATGAAAGGCGAGTTTGAAAAAAAAACAAATCATTGTAGTTGTGGTAAGAATGCAAGAGCGTCAGAAAGGGGGAAGAGTGGACAGGCCATTGCGGTGACAGAATGCATGAGGACTGAGGAGGAAAAGAAATGCAAGGAAAGAAGAAAGTTGAATATCTCTGAGTTTAAATCTCAACTTTCATTTCTTAGAATTGTACAAGGTGTATGTGATTTACTTTTTTGTTTTTTTATATTTTTATTCATTTCAAGCAGATATATATATACAGATAGATAGATAGATAGATAGATAGATAGATAGATGATAGATAGATAGATGATATAGATAGATATAGATGATATAGATCTAGATCTAGATCTAGATATAGATATAGATATAGATGATATAGATATAGATGAGAGAGAGAGAGAGAGAGAGAGAGAGAGAGAGAGAGAGAGTGCACCAGAGCCTTGTAGGTCTGGCTTATGTGGATCCTGGGGAATTGAATCTGGGGCCTTAGGCATTGGAGGCAAGTGCCTTAACTGCTGAGCCATCTCTCCAGCGCAAGGCGTATGTGATTTTCACGTGAATGTAGACAGTGGAGTGAAGGCCATGGCATAGAGCTTATGTGCCTAGTAAAAACGAATCATTGCTGAAACTATTCACACAGAAGAGGAAAAGGGAAACTGACTTTTGAAAGAAGTCACTGTCTCAGCAACAAGTTTACAAAGCCAGAAGGTTACTTAAGTGAAATCTACCTCCTACCAGGTCCTTCCTTTCCCCTTCCTCCTAAATCACAATTTCATCTTGTTTGACGGAACCTCAGCTCTCTTCTCGTTCCTTATTCTGTTTCTGGGTAACTTTCCTGTGTTCAAGGACTCAAACCACATGTATGCTAAGTGCCTTTCTGAGTTTAAATCTCAAATTTCATTTTTTAGAATTGTTTAAGGTGTTCTTTATTTTTATTTTTAAGTATTATTTTAAGTATTTAAGTATTTTTAAGTATTTATTTGTGTGGGAAAAAAGGGAGAGAGAGAGAGAGAAAGAGAGAGAGAAAGAGAGAGAGAGAGGACATGAGGGCACCAGGGTCTGTTGCCACTGCAAACAAACTCCAGATACATGTGTCACTTTACCCATCTGGGTCATCAGGCTTGACAAGCAAGCAATTATAAGAACAGAACCATCTCACCAGCCCTCATTTTCATTTTTAATAATTAAATTTAATTTTAATGGCACATAAAACATGACAATTCTACATATGAATGAGAAACGTCACCTCCTCTAACGTTGGAAGTTAATGGTAAGATGATGATTGCACCACATTTGTCTGCTTCTCCTTCAATTTTCCTCCTTGGAACTTCCTTCCTCTCTTTGACCATTCACCCCTAAAGCACTGCTGTTAATTCAACTACAGGACTTTGAGAAATGAAGAAGAATTAGAAGACATAATTGAACAACACAAGTAATAAATGCATATGTCATCTGATACAAAAACTTTGGATAGCTAACAAAGAAGGAGGTTTTTAATTCATAACTGATAGGGAAGCCAGGTCCCTGTCACCTAGCTGGAAAGTGTTATGCAAACTTCTGGGGGATAAAAGTCACCAGCAATTTGAGCAAGCAGTAGATCCAGCAAGTTGCTACAAAATCAACCAATCAGGAGAGATGTACAGGCCAGTGCAATAATGGTGCATAAATTCTGGGTGTAAGCAACTGCTCTCTGATTGGATTTGAGGTCCACTCAGTGGGAAGAAATTCACGACTGATACTAAGAGCAAGTCAAAAGCCTATGACTTGGGGGGCATAAACCATAGAAGGAAGCATACACTGTTCTCTGGCTAAATGGAGGGGTTGTGACCACCACTATGCCTTCTTGTTGAATATGTTTATCCTCTTTGGTTAATATGACTCTCTCTCCTTGTTAGAGAACCTGCCTTTTTATTATTATTAAATTTTATGGGTCTTTTTTTAGAATTATGAATATTAAGAATAAAAGATGTATGCATTTTTATTAACATAACAGCTTAGCTAAATATAAACTCTGCACTCAAGTTCTTCACTGGTGCAATACCAACAGAGAATACAGAAGTGCCTTCCACACCATGCAGAAGGAGCACCTGTTTTTGACAGATACAGCAAATGCTGGGGATACCTAAGACCCATCATAAGGACAAGAAGAGAGAGCTGAGTGCCTAGACACCCTCCAGGGCCCAGGAACATTACCGATGAAGAGTCAGGTGAAATATGACTGCTGTTCTCACTGCCAGCCAGAGGACCTTCTCAAGAGAGATGTCAGAGACACTCAGGAGACTCAAAGCTCATTTAAGCAGAGAATAAGAGGCTGCTGAGCGTTCAACACTAAAGTAGATTTCTAATACATCCTCCAAGAAGGCTCAGGGAACATTGTGGAAGAGAGGATGGAAATAACCTAAGAGCCACGGGGTGGAAAGGTGTACTGTGAGGCGTTATCCTCCTCACAGGAATGTAACTATGACCCCACAGTGATTACTGATACCCTACTACAGAGTGTCCTCGGGGGGATGGGAATGGGGGAGATAAGACATCAGAGAATAATCCAGTGGAAATGCCATCAGTTTTCAATGTGCTAATATATTTCCTAATAAAAATTAAATTTAAAAAATCTTGGTTAAACATTTTCACATCACAATGCCTATTGTTCAGTCTGTGTCTTTCCTTCTTGCAGGGTGCAATGTGATGTCAGTGGAGAAGAGGCATTCTGGTTCTGGTTCTGGTACACGATAACCATAACCACATTCTACATAGCTATGTTAAAATTAAAAGTCCACACTGCTAACAGACGGGAACTTAAAATTCCTCAGTTAGGACATAAAAAATGCACCCTGTGAAGTCAAATATTTTTCCACACCTTTATTGAATACCATCCACACAAATCCTTTCTCATGTCCATATTTTAATCAGATGCAAACTCACATTAATTATATTTATTTATTTTAATTTTGAGGAAAAAATGAGGTTTAAGGTGGTTTTATTACAGGGTCTTTTGATCTCCTGGCATCCCATTTCCCTCCTAAAACAAAACCACCACTAAAAACTAACCTTCTGATTTATTCCCTTCTAGACTATTTTTAATGCATTCAAAAATGTACCCATTTATATATACGTAGTCATAGTTTACCAAACAGCAGCCTATTACAGATAAATTCTGCGACCTTTTTTCACACAATAGATCATAGCACTATCTCCATGGAAGTATGAATATATTTATCACCTTCTTTGTAACAGCTACAAATATTAATATAATCTATATGTGCTATAAATTATTTAACCCTATCCTTATTAATGAACATTTAGTCCACATCCATTTATTTTGCTTCTTGCAGTGACAAAATAAATATACTTGCATATAATTTTCTGCCCATGTTTGCATATTTCTTTAGCACAGTCTAACTATGAAATTGTTGAGTCAAAGGTTATATATGTTTCACTTCCAGAGAGAACGTAGAAAACGCTTTCAAAAATATTTGGACCAAGTTACAGTTCCCCCAATATTGGAACATAAGACAGATTTCTTCACAAATAAGGGAAAACGGGGAAAGAATTGATATTGAAATAATTTTCTGATGAACACAAACTGCACTTTACTTTCTTTAACCTGTAAGTCTATAAATTTTATTCCATCTTAACTTTTTTTCCACAATGTATATAGCTCATTTGTATGTTTCTATTGTACTTTGCATGTATTCAATGATTTCCTCATCTTTCATCCTGTCATCATAAGGAACTTCTGAGACTAGAGGGGTGAGTCGGTGATTAAGGGGTTAATCCTGTGTAAGCACGAAAACCTGAGAAAGTCTAAGAGATCCCTTAAATTCAAAAGCCAGGACCTACCTAAAGAACTGGGCTTGGTCATGTAGATCTGTAACCCAAGTCGTGTAGGGGAGCAGAGACAGGGGAATCACTGGAGCTTGAAATAAAAAAAAAAGAGCCAGCTCTGGGATCAGTAACAGGTTTCCACCCACCAGTGAGTGATGGAATGGGCCCCCAACATTCTGCTCCAACCACTGCAGGTGAGATTAACACACTGTGCTCAGAGGGTATAGCCACCACAAGGGCACATTCACGTGCATGCACACAATCAAAAGTCAAACAAAACGAGAGGGGGGGAGAGAGAGAGAAATCCTTGGGCTGGGGAGCTCAGCAGTTAAAAATACTTGCTTACAAAGCTTGATGGCCAAGGTTTGATTCCCCAGTACCTACGTAAAGCCACGTGCACAAAGGGGCATATGCATCTGAAATATATTTGCAGAGGCAAGAAGTCCCGGTGCAGCCATGCTCTCTCCTGCTGTCCTCTCCTCCATTCGTCTAGGTCCTGGCTGCATTTTGTTACAATATGAGGTCTGTTTACAAATGTACTTCCAATACCCATGGGAAATGTCCTGGACCCTCTGGTTAACTAAGATTTGTGAGACCATGATGACACTTCCAGGCATTTCCCAGGTGATTAGCTCCAGTTCTAGCCTTCTTCTCAAGGGAAATGGGGCTGTGAAATGTGTAAGGGAAACTGAGTATATTACCTAGCCTTTATGGACCATTTCTCTATTTCCTAAATAGAATTTTTTTCACCAGCTATGCTGTTCCCTACAGGTTTATTACTTTCTTCTCGCAGATGATCATGAGGAATTTTGCCCAGAATTATTTGAAAAGCAAGCAGAAAACAAGCCAACATGTAAATGTATCTTTACCACAGCTCATATCATTACAATTTCTGTAGTAATGGGTTTTTGCCATATTTTTTTTAATATTTATCCATTCATCTGTTGATTGTTTGAGTCGCTTCCAGTTTTTAGTTATTACAAATAAAGTTACCATAAACATGTATGCACATTCTTTCTGTGGACATATGTTATAATTTCTCTTGGAAAAATACCCAAGATTAGGTAGCTAGGACTCACAGCTGATCCATGTCTACCTCATAAGGAATTGTTTAGGGAGAGAGCAGCAAGAAAACCTGCTTCCCTGCTGACTAACCATCATGGTGATAGAAAATGCTGTGTAACCTGGAGGAAGAGAAAAGCCACCAACAATCTTAACCAGCAGTGGACCCTGCAAGCTACACAGCTGGTCACCAGGCAAGACGTGCCAACCAGTGCAATAATGGCCTGTCTGTTAGGGGAGTGACCAACTGCTTTCTAATTTGATTTGAGGCCCACTCTGTGCAAGAAAATTCATGCCCAATACTGAAAACCTACTAGATAGCTTCCTATGGCTTCCTTACTTATGAATGAGAATATCACAGACTCTAAAAGGGGAGTTACTACTGCTGCATGGGTACATGGATATATTATACCCCAAAATTGTCCTCATACTTAATTGTATGCCTATATAGTAGTGCTGTTCTCTCTCTCTCTCTCTCTGTCTCTCTCGTGTGTGTGTGTGTGTGTGTGTGTGTGTGTGTGTGTGTGTGTGTGTGTGTTTGAGAAACTTCTCTTTTTAAATGGCAGTGACCTCTGGGTTGGAGAGATAGCCCAGAGCTTAAGGCCCTGCCTGAAAAGCCTGGCCACCCAGGTTCGGGTCCCCAGTACCCACTTGGAGTTGGATGCACAAGGTGGCACATGAATATGGAGTCCACTTCCAGCGGCTGGAGGCCCTAGTGTGCTCATTCTCTGTCTCTCTTTCTGCTTTCAAATAAATAAACTCCAGATGCATGTGTCACTGTGTGTCTGGCGTTATGTGGGTACTGGGGAATTGAACCTGGTTCTGTTAGGCTAAGCAATGCAAACGCTTTAACCAGTGAGCCATTACTCCAGCCCCTAAAATGTTTTTAAAAAAATACTCATCAAAGTTCAGAGAGAAGTGACAGTTGAGTGTTCAGCACTTATGAGACAATTATATCACACGCACCAATGGATTGGGCACTATAGAGGAAGAGGTGACAGAAAGAACCAAAGATCGGAAGAGGAGCTTTGGAATGGCTATCTCCCAGATATAAAACCACTATATTCATGACCTCACAGTGGCTGCCTTTATCTGCTTAAGGCCTGCCTAATATTGGGCCCACAAACAGGTTGTCATGAATGATGTCCGAGGGGAAAAAAAAATCAATATGAAAGAGGAAATAGTAGGGGAAAAAGTGGAGGTTCAGTGAAGCTGGATGGAGAGGAAGACAAAGAATGGTTGGAGGAAATTATGTAAATTTTAATAATTTTTTTATTTATACAAACAAAGAATGGGAGGGATATGGAGGATACCCTTTATTGGGACAAGTTAGTTTTCTCAAGAAAAATCTAATAAAATATATTTAATCTGCTTTCTAAAGTTTTAGTATTTTTATTTTCTGCAAGTAGTATGAGATTTGAATTATTGATATAGCGACTTTCATAATTACCCTTTTTACTTATCTTTTAAATACTTATGGAAGAAATACAAACATGGATTCATGAGAGTGGCAATTTGGGTCTTTCATGAATACTCTGGCAAATTTTATCAGTTCTATTGATCATAAAGAGGAAAAATAAAGTTGAAGGAATACATAAAAAGGAAAAATAGTATATAAAATGATCAACTAAGTAGTCATGATATGTTTAATCAAAAAGATTAATTAAAATTATTGTTTTTGTTTTTTTTGAAGTAGGGCCTCACTCTAGCCCAGGCTGACCTGGAATTCACTATGTAGTCTCAGGGTGGCCTTGAACTCATGGCAATGCTCCTACCTGTAGCTTCCAAGTGCTGGAATTAACTTGAAGAGACTGCACTAAATAAAAGATAGAAAAATGATTATTACATTTATGGTTGTAAACAGTTTTCTACAGATCCTATAGTCAGCTAAATAATTAAAAGAAATTCCTCAGAATGGAACTAGATTTAGCCCTTCATATGAAACAATCAAATATATTTGAAATTATGGCTTTCAATAATGATACATCTTTGCATTCAATACCATATGATCCAACCTTCTATATTCTTAATCAAAAGAAACATCACCACCTCTTAACTAAAATACCCATGCATTCATATTCATAGGTTATGCCAAAAAAACTGAAACAGAAAAAGTGAGCTCTATAATGTTTCCCTCCTGCTGTTCTCAGCACATCACCAGGCCACAGAAGAGGAGGGAGAACCCTCATGGAGTCCACTGGACTCTGAATTTAAGAACAGAGTTGATTTGAGGAAAAAACCAGAAGCTCAAGTTTTCAGGACCAATTACTGGAGAAGAAAGAGAAGCACACTCAAAGAGAATTCACAGAAAATGCAGAGAGGCTATCTTCAATATTAAGCAGAGAGAAATGAAGAGAGAATGAAGTCATTGAAGAGAAACAATGTTTCGTGGGTCAGAGAAGTCAATATTATTAAGTCGTTAGTGTTCCAGAAACATCTGCAGTATGACACAAGCCCACTGAAATCTGTGAAAGCCCTTTCTGTCGTCATTTTAAACTGGTTCTAAATTTCATACGGCAATAGAAAGGACATAATATATAGAACAACTTTGAAAAATAAACATGATAACAGTCAAAATAATCTTGGATTTTAAGACATATGTAAGAATATGTAACAATTTAGTGTAATATAAAAATAGATAAATACATCAACTGGACATAAGAGTGTGCAATATTGTGCCTACATATGAATTGGCTTTCAAAAATATAAAAAATTACATTGGAAAGACACAAGTGTGCAAGACTGTGCCTACATATGAGTAATTAGCCTTCAACAAAAATATAAAAAATATTTCATTAGGTAGGAGACAGAGAGGAGGAAAATGGGAACATCTTCACAAGATTTGCTCATACAATGGATATATTCACAATAAAGATATTAACAAATAAAAAGACACATTCTTTTCAACAAGGGTGCTCTACAAACTGGATGGCCACATCTTTTAAATTTTACTGGGATTCATACCTCACTGTATGCAAATTAGCTCAACATGAATCAAAGACCCAAATGTAAAACCTAAAACAAATATAGAATATTAGAATAAAATTTTTTGATTGGTGATTAAACAGATTACTTAGATACAGCCCCCAAAACCTCAATTCAAAAGAAAAAAGGGGGCCTGGAGAGATGGCCTAGCAGATAGGACATTGACCTGCAAAACAGAAGGACCTGAGTTTGAGTTCCCAGTGCACACATAAAGCCACATAAAGTGCTTGTGTCTGGAGTTCATTTGCAGTGGCTGGAGGCCCTGACGCACCCATTCTCTCTCTCTCTTTCTCCTCTCTCTCTCTCTCTCAAATTAATTAATTCAATATTTAAAAACATTTTTTAAAAAAGGAAAAAAAAACCAAGTTGATAAAATTGGACTTTCACCCATATTAAAACTTTTCTTCAAGAGGCATCATGAAAAAGAACCTATTTGCAACCCATATATTTAACAACATACTTGTATCCAGAATATATATAAAGAACTCTACCAAAATTTGACCATAGGGAAATAAATAGCAGCCGTCCTTTAATGGGCAAAACTTTTGAATAAACATTTATACTAAGAAAAGATGGCAAGTTAGAGCAATTAAGATTCTCAGCATCACAATTCATTAGGGAAATCCAAACTAAACCTAGAAGGAGCAACTGTCCTGCATCTTAAAATAAACACAGCTATGTGATGGTTCATCTCTGGCTGTAACATGGCAGGGTTTTGAATCACCATGGAAACTAATCTCTTGGCATGTCTGTTAGGGATTATTTTAAGTAGGACCCACCCTCACCGTGGATAGCACCCCCCTGTGGGCTAGGCTCCTGGACCCTATGAAAAAAAGAAAAGCCTGGCTAAGTATCAGCATTCATCCCTCTCTACTTCCTCTCTGTGGATATGGTTTCCTGCCTCCCACATGTCTGCCACACAGTTATGGACTTCTTGAAACTGTAAGCTGCAAATCAACCCTTGCCTCCCTCACTCTGCTTTGGGTTGAGTGTTCTGTGCCATCAGTAGGAATGTAACTGATAGAAGCTTGGAGGAGGAACTATGCCAAGTTGTGTGGGAAGATGGAATGGATCAGGAAACATACAGACTGATAGGTCCAAATGCAAAGTGAAAAAACATTTTTGGAAGATTTTGGCAGTTTCTTAAACAGCTACATATTAAAAATTGGATGCTCAATCTTTTACTGTTTAGTCTTCCTGCTCTCATAGTGGTTTGACTCAGGTGTCCCCCATAAATGTGTGTTCTGAATGCTTGATCCCCAGTTGATGGCAATTCTGGAATTGGAACCTTATTGGAGGAGCCAGAAGGTGATGTCCACCCTCTGCTCATTCCAACATTTTCCCTGCCATCATGGAGCTTCCCCTTGAGTTTGTAAGCCAACATAAACCCTTTCCTCCTATAAGCTGATTTTGTTTGGGTTCTTTGTGCCAGGAAAGAGAGAAAATAACTACAGCACTCATGTGCTTAGCCAAGAAAACCAAAAAGGTGTTCATACTGACATTTATACATGTGTCATAGCTTTCTTTGAAGAGTTAAAATCAGCTGGAAACAGTCTGAATGTGCATTAGTAACTGAGTGAATTAACAAGTAACCTACCCGGCCAGTTGAATACTATACAGTAATGAACTGTTGGGCTGGAGAGATGGCTCAGCGGTTAAGGTGGTTGCCTCCAGAGTCTAAAGACCCAGGTTCAATTCCCCAGTACCCACATAAGCCTGATGTTCAAAGTGGTACATGTGTCTGGAGTTCATTTGCAGTGGCTAGAGGCCTTAACACCCCCCATACACTCTCTCTGTTTCTCTGTGTCTGTATCTCTTGGCTTGCAGAGAATATAATATAATATAATATAATATAATATAATATAATATAATATAATATAATATAATATTTATACTAAATAAATATTATTTATTTAATAAATAAGATATTAAAAATAATAAATAAATAATATAAATGAACCATTTGATGCAGAACATTGAATGGCCTTACAAAACAGAGTTGGGTGCTATGTGGTACCAGCCCCATCTTGCATTTGAAATATAATGCAAAGCAACAAAAATGAGATCCCTAGTGAATTACATCTCCCAGAGGATGGAGATACACAACAGAGCAGAGAAACGGCTTTCCAGGGAGACTAAGGAAACCTAAGGACAGTAAATACATTTGTGAAAATGGCAACGAGTGTTTGACCCTGAAATGTCTTCCAAAGGCTGTGCTACAGGCTTGGTCCCCAGTCATGGTGTTCCCGACAGGTGGTGGGAGCCTTAAGAAGTGTCCTAAGGGAGGTCTCAGGCCCTTTAAAGGGGCATTGGACAGAGCCCTTGCCTGCTCCTCTCTTTTTCACACCCAGACACTTTGAGGTGAGGTCTCTGTCTTCCACGTGCTCCTACCATAATGCACTCACTGTCCTACCACACACAGGTCCAGACACAATGGAGCCAACGGATCATGAGCTAAACCTGCCAAAACCATCAAACAAATTACCCTTTTTTCTATTAAATTGATTATCTTGAGGATTTTGTTGTAGTAACAGAAAGATGACTAAAACAACTAGCTTTTTGGAAAGGTAATGAGAGGGAGTTATTACTAACCAACAAAATTAACAATTGATGACAATGAGCATTTTCTAAAAAAAAAAATTACAATTCACCCAAATGATGTAAGAACAAATAAGAGCTCTAGATTGTCACATAGCTGACAAACTGCTACTTTTATGTGGCTATTATAGATATTAAAGTAGAATTTCACCAGAAACTACTGGAAAACACCAAACATAAAAACCAACAGAAAAAAAAAAAAAAACCACAATAACTCAGTTTATGAGGCCAGCACTGCACTGAGGCTGAAACATAAAAAGAAGAACATAGGTCAACCTCAAGTGTGTTCAGAGGTGCATGAATTCTAAATAACAGGTTAGAAAACCAAATCTAGAAAAGACATTAATAGATAATAGATCATCATAGCTTATTTATTCTAGGAATAGAAGTCTGAATACTTTAAAATCATTGCATTCAACATATCACATGAACAGGATAATCAGCCCAACAATAAATACACTGATTGGATTTACAGATTCTGAAAGATATTCTTAAAATTTAAACCTATTTTCCTTAAATTGAAGCATATGTAACTCTGCTCAAATTTGGAATAGAATGACGTTTCAGTTATATGAAAAGTATCTGTGATCAGGGAGTGGTGGGGTAGGGCATGCTTTTAATCCTAGCATTTAGAAGGCAGAGGTAGGAGGATCCCTGTGAGTTTGAGGCAGTCTGGTACTACAGAGTGAGTTCCAGGTCAGCCTGGGCTGGAGTGAGACCCCCACCTTGAAAAAAAAAATATATATATACATATATATATATATGTTCAACTACTATATATATAGTAGTTGAAGCACTAATGAGTGAATTAAAGCAAGATAAAGACAAAAAATAAAATGACTTGAAAGGGAAAAGGTTTCATTCTCAACATTATGTTGGAATATGTTTTGTACATAGAAAGCCCAAGCTAATTAGCATATCAATTTCAGAATTCATGAGTAGATTTAATGAGGTGGCTGGAATCCTAATGAATATATTGCCTGCCTTCAATTTCACAAACTGAGTTAAAGAGTAAGATCTAAAACCTACTGACCCTCAGGTCCTCAAAACAAACATTATTCTTGTGCAACAGAGTTGAGCATGGTAAAACACATTGAAGTTCCAGGTTGGGGATCATTTCGGCCTCAAGATGAGGAGAATCTGGGAAACAGATAAAGACCCCTCCTCAAAGAAAAAAGTCATGTGTATATATTACTTGTCATCCATTATAAACATATAAGAAATGTGACCCATACCATATTATATATAAGTATATATAGCAGAACTATATGATTTTTTAAAATATTTTATTTATTCATTTTCAAGCAGAGAGATAGAGAAAGAGAGAGAGAGAGAGAACTAGGGCCACCATCTTGTGGGTCTGGCTTATGTGGGTCCTGGGGAATTGAAACCTGGGCCTTAGGCACTGGAGGCAAGTGCCTTAACCGCTGAGCCATCCCTCCAGCACAGAATTATATAATATTGAGAGGGAAGCAAGGGGCCCCTGTGGTCCAGAACTAGAAGCACCAGGCTTCAGCCAGTGTGGCTTCCAGTGGTCAGAGCACAGAATATGGGGCCATGAAGTAAGGGGCTCTTGCCCAGGTGGTGGGTGGGCGCTGGTGGGAACATCAGTGTCATTCCATTCGGAACATCAGTGTCATTCCATTCTCTGCCATTTTTTGTTCAATAATCATCATGGCAAGAGAGGGGATGGGGTAACTTTTGGTGGGCTTGCTCTAAAAGAACCCTGAGCCTCTGGCCCCTGCCCAATGGGACCCACTGCTCCTGTGGCCTCCGGCTCCTGCTTTGAGGGGACCCCCTTCTCCAGCAGGACCCCTCTTGGCTAGTACCCAGGGTTTAATTTAGAAAGACGACACTGCACAGTGAACCCTGGGTTGTGCTGGGATCCTGCCTCAGAGCCATCAGAGTTTAGAGCTGTGCCTCTCATCTTCACAGCCCCCGAGTGCTCTGAGCTCCCAAATGAATCAAGTCCTCATTTGTTCACTCACTGCATTTTTTACTGTGGGGAAATAAGAAACTGGAAAAATGATGATCTGTATGAATATAGTTGATAGACATTAACAAAGGGATAAAGGCTGGGAGATGGCTCAGTGGTGAAAGTGCCTGCTTGTAAAGCCTGATGCCATGGGTTCAATTCCCCAGTGCCCATGTAAACCAGATACACAAAGTGGTGCATGCATCTGGAGTTCATTTGCAGTAGCTGGAAGCCCTGGCAGCCAGTCCTCTCTCTCTCTCTCTCTCTCTCTCTCTCTCTCTCTCTCTCTCTCTCTCTCTCTCTCTCTCTCTCTCTCCTCTCTTTCTTTCTCTACTCTATACTCTCATTCTTTGATCTCTGTGTGTGTCTCTTCCGCTCTTAAATAAAGAAAAAGAATAAAGAAAGGGATAAATGTGGGAATATACCATGTTCAAATAATAAAGATGCAAAGTGCACTAATTTTAGAGGTTTTATACAGAGCATTAAAGATAAAATATAAAATTAGACACCCTAAATATTAGCTTATTGCAACATGATTTGTGTTGCCATCCAGTAATTAAGCAAATATAAGTTCTTCTACCTACTTTAGGCTCTTTACTTTTCAAACTTGTACATGAGATTTTACACACACACACACACACACACACACACACACACACACACAAACACACACACAAGGTTTTATCATTTTCTTGCAAAAAACCCATACTTCTATTAAAGTTATGAAAATAAATGATATCTTGTGATTTTGTTCCAATCTTTTTTTTAATAAACCATGAAAACTGTTGTGTTAATGCTGTATCAGACAATCCTAGGGCAGAAGTCAGGGTCTTAGACGTCATGGACACCAAGCTCACTCCCCTTTCTCATACATAAGCGCTTTTTATACAAGGTCACTGACACAAGGTGCTTAGACAGTTGTTCAGGGGTCCAGAGGATCAAGGTGTAGCCTGAGTTTCCAGTTGTATCCAGACTAACTTCTTGGAACTAACCAGCCAAGAACATAAATTCCTCCACCAGAAACTGGATGATAAGAGTATGAAAACCTCAGAAAGTTCCTGCTCTACACACTGGAGCCACACTAGGGCATCAGAAAGCCCCACCACCGCTCTGATTCCAAAGAGTAAACTTTGGATGGGAAATTCTCAACACCAACAAACTATGGAAGTTCCAAGTGCTGGAAAACTGACCTGCCATCCCAGAAAACCAAATACATCCCAGTTTTTACAGAAAAACAACACAAACAGAAGCTTCCATCCCAGTTACAAACCCTCCTGAAGTAGAATGTGGGACATGAGCCCAAGGAGAATGGACATTTCCAGCTCCCAGCACCCAGTGAGCCATGCTAGAAAAGTTTAGAATCATGTTTAGGAATTAGTTCTCATAATGTGTCCAAATATTTGAAAGATTTTCTATGTCAAAGAACATTCGGCCACAAATACATAGACCTTTATTTGATCAGCCCTTATTCCCTTGAGTACTGTTCTTGCCTGTACATGGGATAAGACCCTCAATCAATTCTCACTGTAATTAAGACATCTTTAAGGTAAAATTCAAAAAGAATGTTTTGGGGGGCTTCCACTAGATACTCTTTATCAAATTAAGAAGATTATTTCTATTCCACATTTATTGAAATTGGTTTTTCTTTCTTTTAAAAATAAGAAGAAACAGCTGGATATGGTGGCACACACCTTTAATCCAAGCACTCTGGAGGCAGAAGTAGGAGGATCACCATGAGTTCGAGGCCAGCCTGAGACTACATAGTGAATTCCAGGTCAGCCTGGGCTAGAGTGAAACCATACCTCAAAAATAAAGTACAATAAAATAAAATAAAAATAAGAAAAAATGCTGGCTTTCAACACATAGTTTTCTGATATACTCGAGAGAAGTGCATTTTTTAAATTTTATTTTCCAACTCCTAATGCAGTGACTTTCATGAATAACTTCCTGTTCTTTTTTTCATGGGCTTTATATTTCTCCCTTCCGTACCACACTTACTGGCCCGGTGGTTGGCCATATTCTCAATATCTTCATCTGTCCTATGGGGTAGCCTCCTAGTTAGTTTTCCTGTCATAGTGTCTGGATTACACTGTACAATCTTCCCACTCAAACCCAGATTGCCTTCTTCACTGGATAATCTCACTCTGGTTTCAAAACCCTTCAGTGACACCGTGATCCTGGAAGAAAAAATTAACAGTAAGCATTAAATTATCCTCTAATCTCTCATTTCATTATCATTCCCAGTAAAATTTAAGGTGTCGTAGCAAAATATTGGATAGTCCACCAATTATCTCAAACTAATGTCTCTAAAATTTCCATTTAACAGTGCCACCTCCCAAAGTGTGTTGTGGGAACACTGATCCTATGATATATTTTGGGGAATCATGATTAAAACATCAAACATGTATTGAAATGTTGTTCTCTCTATTATAATCTAAAAAATTAAGATTAGGAATTAAAAATACTGGTCAGGCATGGTGTCACATGCCTTTAATGTCCACACTTGGGAGGCTGAGGTAGGAGGATCACCATGAGTTTGAAGCCAGCCTGGGCTAGAATGAGACCCTACCTCAAAAAGAAAATATTGTGATAAATAGTATAATAGTTACAGTAAAAGCAATCTTGTAGTTCAGCATTCTCTAGACATGTTTATACAGAAGATTGCTTCATTTAACATTCTTTGTTAAAGCTAAGTTGCTCTGCAACATATTTTGAAAGGGAAAACAGTAGCTCTCCATATTTACTCAGTATAGGAAATATTCCATTTCTTCCCAACCCATCAAACTCTAACCTTTCCTCGAAGCTTCTTTTCTGGTCCCCTGATGTGACTCATTATCAACTTGGGTGTCACTTTTTAATTCTTCCTTGCATATCTTTATGGCTCCTTTTCCTTCTGCCAAATATGTTTCATTTCTTTAAGGAGAGAGTTTTCACTCTGTTCCAGGAAAACACTTGTCACACAATCGATTGTCAGTATACTTAAATTCTTTCCCCTTTTCATGATTATTTTGAACATTGCATATTAGCATTTAAAATTGCATTCAATTTTGTTAAAGGTACAAAATTAAGGTGCATTTACGGTATAGACTAACCACAAAAGATGCATTCTTTAAAAATGCATACATTAAAAATATACAAATAAAGAGCTCCATAATTTAAATCACATGGTGGTCAGTCATTGGGGAGAAGAGAGAATGGAAATACCATTGCAACCTAAACTTAGCAGATGGGCAGTTGGTGTTGAGGAGGCCTGACCAGAAGGTATGAGCCCAAAGCAAACATCCATACTACTGAGTAAGGTCCTCAATTGCATTGTGGCTTCATAACTGACACCTCTTCAGTCTTTATTAGTGTGGACTTGCCTTCTCCTTGTTTCTAGCTTCTTCTCTGGCTATTCAACAAATTCATCAGACTATGGTTGATCTAGGGAATTAACAATGCTAGAGACCAGGTGAAAATAAACGAATCTTAGTGGATTGTGGGAAGCTAGGTATGGAGACTTGAATTCCATCTATGGATACAGACAAAATGCACAGCAAGTAACTAGTGGTTGTGGCAAAGAAGGCTTTAGATCTTTGCTGATTCTTGATGTTCTTAAAGACTGGAGTCAACTTTCAAAAAAAAGAGAGAGATTTACAGTCACAAAAAGATATTCTAGTTGCTACCCATGATCAAGTTCAGAGAGCAATGCATTGACAGATGTGCAGGAGAGACCTCAGAAATGGATGCGACAAATTTGTGCTCAAGGTACCACTTCTGGGTGACTTGTGTTTGTCTAAGACCTTAAATGTCACACCTCACTACGATGCAATATATAGCAAGAAAAGCACAAGCTATAAATACATATTTAATATGGTTAACACATATATTTTTAATACCAATAATAAGATACAGCAACGTGAACTGGAAAACAAGAAGCAATGTTCACAGGTATAAGGGCAGATAACAACTTCTGGGAATTTTCTTCTCTTCCTTTTATCCCTTCCTCCTCACTGCAATCACTTCCACTCAAGAAAGCTACACCAGACATATAAGACAGAGTATGAGTGAGTCTCCTTGTGAAATGATAACTCTCTCTCACATCCATTCCCTTATTCATTCATCTTTCCAACCGTTCTCTGATGAGATTGTTATTATATTTCAGGCCCTGAGATATGAAAAGAGCTACTTCTAAACTGAGCCAGCAAGGATGGCGAAGAAGTCTCCAAATAGTTTCAAAGTCAGAGGAATTATATTGTGTGATGGTCCTGAGACAAAAAAAAGTGTGTTTGAAAAACTGTAAGTTAGTTATTCTAATTGGAGTGAGGATTCAAAGTGACTGAGAAGAGAAAAAAATACAGTAGTCCAATGCCGCCAGGCTTTGCAAACTGTAAAACATGTGGACTTGACCCAGAAAGCAGTAGAAGAAACTTGAAGAGCATAAATACGAGGTTCTTTCATCATCTACCTCAGTTTTTGCATATAAAAGAAAGTGTGTTTACTTCCTTCAGAGTTTCTGAGGAACCAGGATCCCACAGGGGTTGAGATTTAATATATAAACACTTTGCAGCCTCCAAAACTCTTTCTTTGTTATGTTATAAAAAATAAAGATATTCCAAGCGTTCTAGAAACAAATGTGATGTGTATATTTTAGCATCTCGTGTATTTCTAAAGTAATTTTGTTAATTTAAAAGCATAAAAATGTATTAGACCTAATTGGTTTGTTCATAAAATGTTCATGTATTATATATTAAATTTTAAAGTATAGTTTATTCAGACAATTACAAATATACCAGGAAAAATCTCCTTAAAGTGTGGTAAATTAAACTACAAGTTGCTAACTCTAAGAATTGTATTTCAATTCCTGGCAGTTTCTAAGAAGCAAGCAAGATTATGAAAACAGATGAATTCATCAATATTAAATTATGACAAAGGATGTTATATTTTCTTGGATTAGTGTCTTCCAGTACAATCTCAAATTGATACAGAAGGCATTCAATTTCTGTTTTTTTTTTAAGTGTAGAAACAAAAAAGACACATATTTGCTATTTTTTCCATGCCAGACTTTGATGATTATCTTCCTCTGAGCCATCATGCTTGATAGATTTTGCCTTATCTGATTTTTTTATTTATTTTGACAACTGAAAAAAATCCTGTTTCAGGAAAATAATTCTAGACACATAGGTATGGATTCTAGGACTCTAAAAAGTTCTCTCCCTCCATACTGGATCTCTGGAGTTCTTTCCAGGCCCCTGAGAAAACACAGCAGCACCAGAAAGAAGTTAAAGCCAACAAGCTTTTAAATGTTTACATTTGGAAAAATAGGATAAGGACGAAATTCCTGAATGGAAGACCTGCAGGAAAAGGAACCTTAGTCTAGAAACTTCCTCACAGACATGCCCAGAGATTTCTTTCCTTGGTGGTTGGTTCTAAATCCTCTCAAACTGACAACAGAGATTAACCATCACAGAGGGTTTGAGAATAGGAAGACACTGGGGAGGGGGAATGTGATAAAATGATACAAATTGCCCCCTTGGAAGTCCAGACATTCCTCCAATAATATAATGATATCATTGTTTTTGGATCTATCATAATAAGTAGTATTACTGGATCATAGGGTACATTTATATCTTTGCTTAATTACAAAAGATTTATTTTAAGAGAAAGGAGAAACAAGAGGTAAGAAACTGGAAAAATCTCCTCTGCTGAGGAGGGAATGCTTCCTCTCTACCCCACCCCCAAGCTGGGAGCTGTCCCCAGAAGGGAAAAAAACAACAGGAAAATCCAGATTTATTTCTATTATTTTGAGGAACTTTCATATTGTTCTCCATATTAATGATAACAACTTACACACCCACCCAAGAACACTATATGAGAATTTTCTTTTTTATTATCTGTCTTTTTGATAATAACCATTATCAAAATGGCCATTATTATGATAATAATTAAACTCACTGTGGGTTTAACACTCATGTTCCTGATGGTGAGTGATACTGAGTTTATGCTCACATACCTGATGGCTAATTGAACATCTTCCTTTGATAAATGTTTGCTCATATTCTTTGCCCATTTTATACTTCTTTGAGATTCTGTTCATTTCTGTAGTGTTGTGTTTATTGTTTTATGCTATAGAATATATATATATATATATATATATATATATATATATATATATATATATAATGTGTGTGTCTATACTATACATATATTATATATTTTATGGAGTATATCTTTTATATATTATATCCTTCTATATCCGATACATATCTTACAAATATTTCCCCTATTCTATGTTTTTTTTTTCCTTTTTTCCTTTCCTCTGCTGTGGAGAAGCCTGTTACCTTGGTTGCTCTACTTTACCTGTTTTCTTTTGCTGTCTCTGCTTTTTGGAATCATCATTTTTGAAATCAAAAGCTTTGCCAAGTCCAATCAATGCCAGGATTCTCTGCCACCACATTTTCTCCTAGGGATTTCACACTTTCGAGTCTTACAATTATGTCTCTAATGCATTTTGGCTTGGACTTGTCACAGGAAGCATGAAAGAATATCTTTTCATTTGTATGTGAATAGTGAGGTTTTTCCAGCTCTGTTTGTTAACAGAAACTTCCCTCTCGGGTGTCCTTGTCAAAGTTGTATGGATATTAAATATGAGGCTTTGTTTTTATTCCATTGGTCTTGGTCTTTTATGTGATGCTTGTTTCTTTATATTTCTATACATAATTGTGAAAGGAGCAATCCACCAAGACAACATGACCTTCATAAACACGTGTGTACTGAATGTCAGCGTATCTGATTTCATAAAGCAAACATTTCTGGACATGAAATGTCATAAAGACCTAGCTCAATGAGAGCAGATGATTTTGGTTCATCCTTTTCACCAATAGATAGTTCTTCCAGAAAAAAAATATCATAAACGAAACATGAGAATTAAATGAGGCTCTAGGCCCAAGGATCTACAGAACACCCCACACCACTGCAGGATTCACATTCTTGTCCCATTAGGAAGCCGAAAGCTAGGGAGCTCTCACTCTAACAGGGAAACAAGACCCCAGAAGACCAAGGTCACCTCTCATCTACCCACTTCTCTATTCAAGTCTTCATGCTTTTCTTCCAAGGGAAAGTGATCATCCTGAAGCTACTGGAACTTACCAGGCCTGAGAGTTTGGAGCAGGAGTGGGGTACAGTTGCCACTCCCTCAATGACTGTATGCTCACTCGTTCTCAGGACTTCAGAAAATCAGAGCTGCTGCAAACAGTGAGAGAATTTCCATGCCAAGGACCCTGATTGTCACAGGCTTGCAAGAGAGGCCTTGTTCATCTCAAAGTAATAGAAAGAAAGAAGAGATATAGGAACTCTAACATATAGATTCTTATTTTTTAAGAATTAAAGGAAGCTGGTTTGATATTTTATTGAAGGAGTTCATAAGAACATATTCTAGTAAGTACATAATATGCTCTGAACATATTTCTCCCATATTTCCCTTCCCTCCCTACCTTTCCCTCTTCCACACACCCCCAGTCCACTATGTTTCCCTAGAGTTTTATTCCTACTTCCATGTCAAAGTACATATTTGGTTTTATGTATCTAAAATCTATGATTCACAAATGTAAATTTTGAAAATGTGATATTCGTTTTCTTAACATGATTGGCTAAATATGATTATCTCCATTTTCCTGCAAATACCATAATTTTTATTATTATTTACTAAGTAGGAATGTTGTATGAACAAGTCTTATATATGCATATAGGTGATATATATCACATTTTATTTATCCGTATGTGTTGGCTAATGCCTGGATTGGTTTCATAATTTAATGATTGTGAATATTGCTGCCGTGGACTTCGATAAGCCAGTGTCTCTGTGATACATTACATTAGAGTTCTTTGAGTCAATACCCAAGAGTGGTAGAGCTGGGTCTATAATATTTACTTTCTTAGTAGATTTTTCACAGTAATTACTGCTTTTCTTATTCCTCAGCCCAAAGCCTCAACCATCCAACCCCTAGTTCACACCAGCTCTAATCAGTCCTTATCCTGTTAGCTACCTAGGTTTCAGCCTTTCAAGTGAGTTCTTCTTTTCCCTAATATTTATTCAATTCTCTCAAAATATAACTATGTGGTTACTGTTGCATCATCTACCACTGTCTTGGTTCATTCTAAAGTACACAGTGTTTTTCATTAAGTACCTTGTCTAGCCTAATTCCCTTAATTTATAAATCTGACCAGACATTTTTTGTTTTTTTTAATAAATGTTTTCTCTAAGAGACAAATGAAGTGGATTTTTTTAAATCCATATTACTGAAATTAAAATAATATATTTCTTTTTTATACATTAAGAGATTTGCATTTGTCATGAATCCAGCTAAGACACAGTTTCTAGACAAATAATGCACTGATCCACCATCCATGAGTCCCATTTAAGCCAAGAATATGTCTGAATTATCATTGTATGCTCAATACATAAATTTGTGAAATGGATTTTATGCAAGGATCACTATGATATATTTTTCTCACATTTCTAATCCCTGTTCCTATGGTAACTCTATTAGTGATTCAATGATATTGAGCTTGTGACCGAAAAGCAAATAATTGAAATATTTACATAGCAAAAATCATAAATAGCACTTTGCTGCTCCGCACCTCCATTTCTTGATTACTGTGAAAAGAAAATAATTGTTAAGGTAGGCATTGTGTCTTAGCCCTCATTCACAGGGTCCTCCTAAAATGTCTTACTATATTACAGAGGTTGGAAACCTAAATATGCCATTTTTTAGACATTCTTGAAGTTATGCTTCTGAATATAAGCTAGTTTCCACCACTCCAAGGAAATCTGTCAAGATCTGAAGGCAGAACATGGGCCTGGGCCATTTTATTAGGTATTTGAGTCTTAGGGACACCATAACAAATACTTAATAAAAAAACCTTGATAGCTGAAAATAAAGATTTTTGCCCAGAGTTCAAAATTAAGGTTTCAGAAGGACTGTGCTCCTTTTGAGATAATCCAGGAGAATCAGCCCTGCCCTCTTCCAAGCTTCTGGGGGAGAGGATCCATGCTCAGTGTCCCTGGTTCATGGCACTGTGACTGAATCTGCTTCCCTGGCGTCATCTCCTATTGTGCATGTCTGTCTATAATCCAGTGTCCACTCTGGTTTAGTCAGAAGTCTCATATGATTAGGGCCCACCCTCAGGAACTCAGTTGAACTAAGTATGCCCAAGATCCTATTTTCAAAGGCTTTGACATTCTGATGTACTAGCAGTAAAGACTATTTTATATCTTTTTGTAAGAGAGATGAAAACCCCCTTCATGGAATCCATTTTCTTAGCAGTTTTGTCTGGCTTTGGCAGCAGGGAAGTTTGAGGAGATTAAGAGTTCCTTGTCCTATTGCTACGTCCACTCGCCTATCAGGTACTGAGAGACCCCTGTGGTTGTGACTGGGCGCCTACCCCTAACTCAAAGGAAGTAGCCCCTAGAACCAGTGACATAGAAAATTCCAGAAATCATTTCTAAAGGTGCTCATTTTAGACCATGGTGCTATTTACTAATCCATTATCTATAGGTTACCCAATCAAATAGCTTGAGGCCTATATTTTTACCTATAGCAACCCATCGCTATGAACACATCACATTGTTTTTCATGATTTTCAGGAGCATTTTACATATGCATTATGCTAGTAGAAGGCTAGAGTGTGTCAGAACATGTGTGGTGTGGTGTATGTGTGAGCATGTGCAGACGTACCTGCACGTGGAGTCAAAGGGGAATGTTAGGTGCTCCCTCACCTGTCATTTACCTGAGTGTTTCCTTTAGATGGAGTTTCCCCCTGGTCCCAGAGCTTGGCATTGCTGGCAGCCCCAAGGAATCACTGGTTTCTGCTCACTGCAGGGTGGGGTTAGCAGAAGGCCAGGCTCATGCCCAGCTGTTTATGTGGGTGCCATTAGCAATAACTTCCGACTGTCTCAGGCCAACCTGCTTGTGCCAGATGTGCTCTTACCTGCTGAGCCATCTCTCCAGTCCCGTTTGGTTATTCTTATTTATGGTTTAAAAATAATTTTACACATTCATTTTAGAGAGAGTGAGAGCATGGGCATGCTGTGCTTTTCTTGCCACTGCAAAGGAATTCCAGATGTGTGTGCCACTTTGCGAGTCTGGCTTTACATGTGGATGGAACATCAAACCCAGGTCAGCAGGTTTTGCATGCAAACACCTTTCACTGCTGAGCCATCTCTCCAGTCCTGGTTTGGCTGCTTTTGATGTTGTATAATGTGAGCACCTTGAATAGGTCGTGTGACTGGTTCTATTTTCGTGGAAGCAATGGCAGCAGATGGATTTTTTTAAGGCAAACTCAGTAAAAAGTACCCCTTTTCATTAAGGTCCTGCTTGAAAAAAAATAAATAACAGCTTTAAATAACTAAAAGACACATTTTATATACAAGGATACAAGAATAGATTCTGGTCATTCTGGTAGCATTTGGAGATGCATATTTCATTTGACAGCATTTGAAAATTCTTTTATCACCTCAAAATAACTTTTAGAAGGTTTCTAAGCATTAAAATTGGGCAAACAATTTTTATATGGGAAAGTATAATTTGACTTATAAGAAAAATAGTTGTAAGCACTATCAATTTAAGGCATGTGTTTCTGCAGAAGTAAATATGGGAATTCCTAGTCATATAGTCTTCAATTAATTTTTAAAGTTAGAAAACAATTTTTCCATAAAGCTATAAATTCATGCATATTCAATTATGTACAAGTGTTAATAGTATTATTGGGCCCAAACACATTGTACTATAATACTTTATACAACAAAATATTAAATAATAACATCACAATATTGTTGAGTTTATTGTTTTTTATTATCTGTAGTCAATAACTTTATTTGCATAGATGAATAAAGGTTATTTAGTTAAATAATTGTGGCAAGTAAAAAAGTCCTTCCTTGAGTAACTTATTTACCTTATCTACCAGTCCTCTATAATCATACAATTTCACAGCATCATTATACATGTTCACATGAAAAAGAATGGATGTATAATTCAGATATATGTAAGCCAGAGTTTTGCAAGTATAGACCACTAACCTAAAGCAATTTCTCTTTTCTGATTCTAGGCTGCTATATTTACTTCGATTTTTCTTTTTTTTCTCTTCTTTATCATATGAGAAAACAAAAGATAAGCATCCTAAATTTCACCATTGGAAGAATTTATTACTATAAGCAGAGTCCTATCTGATCCCAAGTCTACTGAGGACTGGTCAAGGGACAGTTATCAATCAATCAATCTCCTAATTAGAAAACATTAAGAATAAACTCACAAAGAAAATTGATTCCTTCTCTTGTGAAAAGAAAAGCTTATCAACCACAGCCTGGCTATGGTATTTGAGATTTGTGTGATTTTCGTGTATAATAGAAAGGAAATAAATATGCAAAATATTTACACTTCTTAAAGTCATATTGGATTTTAACTGTAGTATTAGAACAGAATTTAATGCACATACTATTCAAATCAAAAGTCTTGTTTTCTACATAAAACTAAAATGTACTTTACAAAAATAAATGGATGACAGCCAGGAACGTGAAATTCACAACACCTGGCAGGATAAAATGACATCCAGGTAGTTTTGAAGAAATCTGAAAAAACAAACAACTGAAAATAGCAGGAAAATGCAAACATGTCATCGGTGTTAGGAAACACCCGTCAAAGTTCTTTTAAAAACAAGGTGACAAAATCCAATCAGGATACACACTGCCGCCCGTTGATTCCATAGTTCTGTAGACGTTACTAAAATTTCTCATTCCACACTAAGGACCCTTTTCCAGTCTCTAGAAGGCTTCTGTCTCGCTCTGTGAAATTCCATGTTGCCAAAGAATGTGGATTGCTTCTCCCAATACCAGTTGTAAAATGCCACTGTCTAGTCCCATGATAACTTAGGACTTCCAAGGGCTCAAGGTCTTGACCACAAATAGCATGAGAAGGAATAGAAATAGGAGACCTTAAATCACAGATGGTCAAGAGAAGTACACTTAATATAACAAGTTAACAGAAACCTTTTGGGAGAGTTCTGACAATGTGTCCTTTTTGGAGTATACACCAGAGTCATGAGCTGCCCCTGCCGAAGGGTTATGAGACAACACAGAAGTTGTAGGAACAGAGAACAGGCTATATACTACATGCGAAATCAGTAAACCATTCTTCAAGGTTTTAAATGAAATGTTATTGAATAATAAACTGCTAAATGAGCCTTGGAAAAAACACTATGAAAGAAGAATGAAAAATAAACAAGATAGATATATGATTTTAATCAAACCATCAAAACAACTATATGAGATATGAATGACCTCTACCAGGAGCCAGAAAACTTTCTCTATAAGAAGCCATACAAGAACCATTGTAGGCTTCACTGGTCCTAAAGTTTTAGTTACTCAACCTGCCTTTTTTATTACAAGAGAAGTCAGCAATTTTATATAACCAATAGACATGCCTTTATGCCAATAAAAATTCATTTATGAAAATTATATCTTGTCTATGAGAATCTTCCTTCCAAAATGCAGACCGTAAGAAGTTCAAAGTCAAAATAAAAAGAAACATATAGTCATGCATGCTGTTAAACATATTACTATGTTGATAAAGTAGACCATATAGTTTTGATATGCAATATCCCATAAAAGGCTAATTTGTTGAAGACTTGGTCCCCAAATAAACACACAATGGATACACATGGAAAAAGACATGAACAGATTTAACATTGCCAACAAAGATTTTAAAATTTTGCAATTGTTAGTAGTAATATTTTAATATTATCAGGAGTAATATTTTAATATCATTAAGTATTTAATTTTTCTACATGATTTTTAACAAAGACACAGTTGAAAGTCACCTCTCTCCCTTGCTTCTGGCCCCTATGTGATAAGGCAGAATCCACTGTGAGGGATCATGTTGTGAGGCAAAGAGGCTCACCTCAGATATACAAGAAGCAGGGCCAAATGAACTGCACAATGTAAATGAAATCCTACCAGACTCTCAGTGAATTTGCCATCAGAACCTTTGAAAAGCCAAAGGAAGCAGACTGACATATTTAAAATACTGAAATAGAGCCGCTGCCAATCAAAGAACATCTAACAATCCTGTCTTTCAGAAATAAAAAACTTTCCATATTGAGTGTGATGGCACACGACTTTAATCCCAGCACTTGGGAGGCAAAGGTAGGAGAATTTCCATGAGTTCAAGGCCATCCTGAGACTACATAATGAATTCCAGATCAGCCTGGGCTAGAGTGAGACCCTACCTTAAAAAACAAAGCAATAACAACAACAATAATAAAATAAAATAATAAATAAAAACTTTCCAGAGAAACCAAAATCTGAGTTTATCAAAATGCACCCACCTACCAAGAAACAGGAAAATAATTGGAAACATGAAAACATAAAATCACTGGTAAAGATAAATATAATGCGATGAAAATAATGTTCCAAGGCAGTAATGGTTAATGGTGGGGATAATTTAAATATATCTTTAGTATAAAGACAAACAGGAAAACCTGTTGAAAACAACTAAAGCTACGGTAGGCTGTTAAGGGAGTCATATTATAAAAGCCCACAAAGGATGATATTGAAAGCATAAAGCTTGGGAGAATGGGTAGTTAAATGCCTGTTATAAATATGTTTATGTACTCTTGTAGGTAACCACAATGAAAAGCTTCCAAAAAGCAAACACAAAAAGATCAAAAGAAAAAATACCACCAAACAAACAAACAAGAGGAAGACTGTAAGGACCAAGCAAGCAGAAGACAGCAGAACATCACTCATGAGCCTTTACCTACCCATAACAGTGGAAATACACCTGAGTCAGATTCTACAATCAAAGTCATCAAATGGCTGGATGGATCTCAACCAAGAACTAAGTATACGCTGCCTGGAAGAAATTCACATACCTTTCAAAGATATTCAGTCTGAACGTAATGTGATGGAACCAGAAACGGTCTGACAGCGGGACTTAAACAAAGTATACCCTTGATCAAAAAGTACAAAAAGAAGGCTGGAGGGATGGCTAAGTGGTTAAGTCTCTTGTCTGCAAAGCCTAAGGAGCCAGGTTTAATTCCCTGGTACCCACATCAAGCCAGATGCGCAAAGTGGCCCTTGCATTTGGAATTTGTTTGCGGTGGCTGGAGGCTCTGGAGTGCCCATTCTACCTCTCTTCTCTCTGTCTCTCTGCTTGCAAAGAAATAAAGAAAAAAGAAATAAAAAAAAAAGAAACAAAGACTGACTATTTTGTGATAACGGGGTCCATTAAAAAATTTGACAATTATAAATATAAATGCATTCAACAATAGAATATGTAAATATAAGAAACAAAGATTTAGATTTCAGAGGAGAAATGATAGGTAGCAAAACAGTAATGTAAGGAAATTTTAAGAAATTAACCTTCAGCAATAGGCAGACCAACCAGACAGATAATCAACTGAGTAACAATGGATTTGACATGAAACAAAGTCAGAGCTATCAAACAGACACCCAACAACAAGAAAACACACATTGGTCAAGTGTTTACGGGAAGAATTCTTTAGGATAGATCAAACGCCAGGCCATAAAAATGTCCTAGTCATTTCATGAAGAGTGATATTTCAATGTACTCTTCTGACTATAATGAAACCAAAGCTAAAAATCAAAGGAAATTAACAAAGATGGGGAAATTAAACAATTTGCTCCTAATCAACTTCTGGTCCAAAAGAAATTAAAATTATCTTCAGACAAATGAAAATAAGAAGTACAACACACCTCAATTTCTGATATAAGACAGTTTAACAGGGAAGTTCATAGCACTGAATGAATATTCAAGACCTCAGATTTAAAAAAAAACTAATAATATAAAGCAAACGTTGTGCTTCAAGGAACTAAACAACAAACTAAGCCAAACATTATCAAATAGAAATTTAAAAGACCAGAAAAGGAACAAATGAGAAGAATAGAACAATTAAAGATTATATAGAAACAAATGAAATTGAGAAAGCTGGAATTTGGGGTTTTGTGGTAGCAATATATAAGGAACTTTTTTTAAAAAAATGGGAGTTTTGTTAAAAAAATAAACAAAATTGGCATATGCTTAGCTAGACTAAGAAAAGAAATCCAATAGGCAAAAGAAAAATGATACCAATAACACAAAAATATACAGAATAATAAAGGACTACCATGAACAATTATGTGCGAATAAGTTGGACAAGCTAAAAGTGAATATATTCCATGAAATATTATCTACTTAAGATACAAGAAATTTAAACAGAACAATAATGAAGCCAGACAGACAAAGACACTGCAACCAATGTTAAAACTATTGAAGGGAAATTTTTAAATCTTTAGAACAATTAGTAAGCTTTATTTAAGAATATATTTAAAAAGATCATTGCTGGGATATAAGGACAGTTTAACATATGCAAATTAACCTTATTTTTAATGAAGGATAAAAAAATACCATCTAATTAAATGTAGAAAAACTGTTTGACAAAACACAACGTTCCTTCATGATTTACAAAAACTCTCCATAAATCATGCTTAGAAGAAACATTGTCCAAAATCACAAAGAGCTACCTGTAAAACACATAGCAATCATTATACTGAACAGTGACGAGTTTCAAATTTTACTCTATGACTAAAATTAGACATACATATCCAGTCACACCGCTTCTGTGCAGTGTAGTGCTGAAAGTCCCAACTACAGAAATTAGACAAAAAAAGAATTAAAATGTATTCAAGTAAAAACACATTGTTAGGTGGCAGATGATTGGTGATAGATGACATATAGAGAGAGGTATAGATATATGTATATACATAAGGATATATAAATATATAATACTTAAAGATATATAAATCCTTAAACAACTAAAACTGAAAGAAGAATTAAGAAATTTATATACTTTTAATGATAAGATCAAATGCTATAAAATCCCTAGAGACAAATTTTACTAAAATATGTAATATCCTAAAAGCTATAAAATACATATGAAAAAATTGAAGAAGATAAAATTAAATGGAAAATTATTCAGTGTTCATAAATTGAAAGAATATTATTAAAGTTCTCATAATATCCAAGGTGATTTATAGGGTTAATTTAATCTCAAAAATAATTTTAAGATTATTTTTACATAAATATAAACATAATCTTAAAAATTACATGGAACCACCAAAAAAACCTATTTTGAGAAAAATAACAATGCTGTATTCTGCTATCAGATTTTAAAATACATTACAAATATAAATGAAAATAAATAAGTAATGAAATCAGCATGGTCTAGCATTAAAACAGATATATTGACTAATGGAATAGAACAGAATTCCAAAATTAACCCATACTTTTATTATTGGGTAATTATCAGCAAACATTTTAAGAACACTATGGGGAAAGAACAGTTTCTTATTTAAATGGTGTTGGGAAAACTTGATAACCACATGTAGAAGGATGAAGTTAAACTTCTATTTCACTCTTTATAAAAATCAACTCAACATGGATTAAATGTAAATCCTGAATTTGTAAAATGTAAGGCTATAGTTACCAAAGTAAGTGTAGTAATGAAAGCAAGTGTAAAAAATAAAGTATAAGTTTATAAATAGGAAAGTAAGTATAGAAGGAACACTATTATACATTGGTATGGGCAGAGAATTTTTGGAGATAAGTGTAGATAAAATCCAGATATTGAGACATTTTCAAATTAAGTTTCAGATAAGTGGCTAATAATAATTAAAGTATACGAGGGACTTAAGTATGCACCAACCAAAAAAAAAAACATATTTTAAACTGAGCAAAGAACCTCAATCAACATTTCTTTAAAAAAAAACTTACATGAAAGAGGAACACATATGAAAAATTGCTCAGCATCTCTAATCAGAAGACTAAAATCAAACTAAAATCTCAATGAGATATCAGCTCAGCACTTATTAGACTGATTGTTGTATAACAATGAACGATAACAGCTGTTGGTGATGGTCTGTGGAACGGGATCACTTGTACACTCTTTCATGGTGGTGTAAATTAGGACAGCAAATTTGCAGAACAGTACTGAGATTCCTCAAACAACCAAAAATAGAATTAACATATGATCAAATTATTCCATTTCTGAAAAGGTTATAATTGAGCTTGCAATTCCAGAAGGTAGCATCCATCGTGGCAGGGGAAGTAAGGCAGGAGGAGAAAGCCAGCCTCACATCATCACATCAGCGGAGAGAAAGTAAAGAGAGAAAGAACAGCAGGCGGAACTGGACTGTAACACACCTCAAATTCACCTCTAGTGGCCCACTTCCTCCAGCTGTGATGCTATAAAATACCTAGAGACTAATTTTACCAAACTATGCAATATCCTAAAAGCTATAAAATGTATATGAAAGAAATTGAAGAAGATAAAATTAAATGGAAAATTATTCCATGCTCATAAAGGCTCCACCTCCTAAATGTTCCACACCCTTCCCTGACAGATGAGGACCAAGTGTAAAAGTAAATTAACCTAAGGGGACATTTTATATTTAAACTACCACCATGGCAATGAATAAATCATTGATATAATAAAAGTGATGTAAAGCTTTTTATTATAGAATCATTTCAGTTTAAAAAATAGAATAAAGTAAATAGAATAAGACCATGCATGCGAGACCTACTCACAAATGCTAAACAGGTGAAAGAAAATGTGAGGGACAAGATTCTTGCATTGTCTCAAAAAATATACTAACAGCCAGGTGTGGTGGCACACACCATTAATCCCAGGACTAGGGAGGCAGAGGAAGGAGGATCACCATGATTTTGAGGCAACCCTGCTCTCTGATTGGGTATGAAGACCTCCTCAGTGTAAGGAAATCCAAGTCCAGTTCTGAGAACCAAGTCAGAAGCCTATGCTTTGTATGGTCCCAGACTCCAGAGAGATGCTTCCACAGTTCTTGGGCTAAAGGGAGCCATGTTGCCTATAAATAAGATTTCTAATTATATATGTTTGTGCTAATCTCACTTTGGGAAACCTTCTTTTTACATAAGGAGATGAATACCAAGAAAAATCAAGACCCATCAAAATGACAAGGGAAGAAAGTCAAGTGCCTAGAATGACACAAGTCATGTCTCCAGGATACAGGAAACAGTCAAGTTTACAGCTCACATCTGTTCTCCAAAACTCCATGAACCTGATGTGTTTTAACGTGAGACCAGGCTCAGCAGTTAGACATCCATTATACAATATCTTGCCAGTCTTTATACAGTCATTACCAAAGTTATTTCTTCACCTACCACACCCAAGTACCAAAGATTATGCCCACAGCTTCTTCTTCATGCCCCTACACTGCAGTGTCCTTTCACCATGGGAACTTCTCTGCTGACCTGCAAACATCCATTTTCTGATATCTCTAGAGTTTTCTCTACTATGTCTCCCTAATCTTAACTTTAAGTGCATTTCCTCTTTCGTGCTATAATTTCTGTTCTTGATTTTTGTTTATATATTGCCCCCTCTACCCAATAACAACTGTGCTTTTTAGAAAACTGAGGGATTCTTACTAATTCTGTAATACCAGGGGAATCATTATTATTTTTATCTTACAAGATATTCATTCTACACATTTCTAGAATTTTCACACAGACCTATGCTTCTTAATCTTTTAAAAAATGAAAATAATGAATGTTTCTCCCATTCACTCCATTATTCGAAGCTAGTATTAGATTTTCTTGATGGGAATTTTGAGTAAGAAAGATCATGTCGTCATTTAAGCAAGCACAGTTCTACCCCAGCAGATTCTGTCAGGAGTCATTAAATCCATTGCTGGGGAATTACTAGCAAATTTTGAGCAGAAGGGCTCAGCAGAGTGAGTTTGCTGACTTAACTATGCAGGAGTTATTTTCTATTTTCTTGATCCCTTGGGAGGAGAAGGCACAGGAGTAGAATATTCTTAATGTAGATCCTAAACTGAGAAGATGATTTCTACCTCCACCCAAGCCAAGGGAAGTAAATGTTCCTTCTCACTTTCAGAGAGAGAGAGAGAGAGAGAGAGAGAGAGAGAGAGAGAGAGAGAGAGAGGCCTAACAGGCAGAACCTTCAAACAATAGTCACAATGCCAACTAAAGACCCCTTGACTTATCCTTGCTCTGTCTTGGCTCGGTAGTGGTCAGAGAGGGTCAGTTAGGAAAAGATGACAAGGAAATAAACATCTGGTCATAGCACAGAGGGCAGATGTTTTATGATTTATTAATGTGGCAATTAGTTTTATGGACTAATTACCACATTACTATAATCATCTGAAGAGCTCCTGTGTTTGAAATATTACACATATACACCATCTGGGTAAAGCTTTAAAGAGTTAAAACCTTGATCAAGTTAAGAGATTGAATGCTACCACGACTCTGAAGTCTACACATGCTCTTTAAATACCCCTTCCGTCCACCCTATAATCACTAGACATCAGTTTTTCTGCCATTTAACTTGTGTTAGCTTTGCTATTTAATTGTATGACCCTAAGTATAGTTCTATTTGTCTGTTGTCTTGTACTTTATGTAAGTACAATAAAATATCAATCACACCACATCAGGTTTCTTGAATTGACTATTGTGAGATATGATTTACTGTTATATGTGTTAGTGATCCATAATGTTTATTGATCACTACATGATATTCCAGCCATGTCTATGCATATAGTTTACTCATTCAATTCTTAATAAACATTCAGACATTCTTTTAGTTAGCTGTTAAAGTGGAATAGATAGGTTGCAACTTCATTTCTAACTATCCATGAACATTGTGATGTATATCCAAATCCAGATCCTGAGGGGTGTGTGTGTGTGTGTGTGTGTGTGTGTGTGTGTGTGTGTGCGCGCGCGCGTGTGCACTGACCTTCAGGGAGCTTGTTGTGTTCTTTATGTAAGATTTGATATTACTTATTAGGAAGAATAAGTGCTCCCAAGATGCTGTCAGGATTGAACCACACAACACTACCCTCTTCAAACAGGAGCTCTTGGCTTTCATGCATAAAGCCCAAAACATAGGTTATATCCACTTTTCTCAAATACCACAACATGAGGGAGTCATGGGTTATACTTGGGAATAATTGCTACCTTTTAACACATTTTATATTAAACATTATTATTTTAAGCTTCACTTCTGTTTCTCAAATCTGTTTTAGAAAATTTATTCTCTCATGAATAACCTTTTAAAGAAAAAAGTTGGATATAAGAATATCTAATAATGGCAAGGTAGATGCAGGCTGACTTTTTGAAGTTTTTCTTGCCATCTCTCTTCTAAGTCTTTATGGAAGAAACTTATTCCATATTCCAAAAGTGTCTCTTGTGAAAGATACAGGACAGAATTGAGAAGTAATGCAATGGACAGGAAATTTACCTTGAAAAGAGATCAATGCTGTGCTTGGGTCAGTAGAATGGAATTGAAAGGATTGTTTATTTATTCGTCACATCACTTAAAATCCAACAGAATCAACTACCAGTGAGTGTCTCATTCAAACTTTCCCAGGAGATGTTTAAGCTTTTTTTTTATTGTCCATAATGAGTTACAATATTTAGTGGGCAAACAATGAGTTATCCCCAATTCCCCACTGCCCTCCCCTCCCCCCTCCACTGGATAACCTCCTCCATGGGTCGTCTGGATCAGTCCTTGTGACAGGGGACCATGGATAGCCTAGTATTCAGCCAGGTTCTCCTGGCCATGCCTCTGGATAATCTCCCCCACCACGCATTGAGTTAATGTAGTATTCAGAAGCTTATCAATGGCAAGTGAGAAACTTTACTTCAATTCTTAATATTTGAGGAAAACAGCAGCATTTAATTTTGTGTGTGTGCATGCATTGGATCATTAGTAGCCTCTCGCTGACTAAAAGTCTCAAATAAAGTTTTGGTGCCCTTAATTCAATATCCTTTCTTTCTTTCTGTCTCTGCATCTTTTTTCCTGTGCTCACACATTTTCTCCCTATGACAGAAAATTTACTGGCGAACTTCTTACCAATGTTCCTACATCCAGCAATAAAACCTGGGCTCTGACGGCTTAGACACACCTCCCATCTCAGAAGCTAGAAAGCAGCACACAGGATGATAAGCCCTTCTACTCAGAGACTCTGACAGGGAAACAGAAGAGTGGGCAGGAAAGAAATTAACCTTGACCAGCAGGAGAGTGATGGGTGATTTAAGGGAAGAGATGTAAGCCATACAATACTCTGATGTGGGTTGGATTCTTTGGGCCGCATGGCTTGATCTCCATCAGAACTAGAAACAGATAAGACATGAACTAGCCAACTAATCTTATGTGGCAGAGATTCAGTAAAGACCATAGACAGCAAGGCTCAGGCAACCATCTCTGGTTGGCCATGCTGACTGTTACATCTAGATGCCTATAAAGTACCTGTCCTGACCCCACAGGGCAGGGGTAATGGAGGCTAGGTGTTTGGTTCTTTGCCTTGGTCTCTGTCTTATGGATTTATTTATTTTATTCTGAATTCCTTCCCTGAGATACACTATAACTGTTAGTATAACAGCTTTTTACAGATATTTATACTAAATTAATGATACAGATTAATGTTTGAGATCACTCACCCAACTTTTAACTGATCACGGTAATCAAGGGAATTATGGACCTTCAACTTCCATGATAGACAAAACTATATAGAGAAAATGACCGGATAATAAAATATTGTAACTAACATTCAGACACAACCTACCAACAAAGTGCATGAAGATCCCTCTCTCTCTCTCTCTCTCTCTCTCTCTCTCTCTCTCTCTCTCTCTCTGTCCTTGATCTCTAAAATACCCTCAGTTCACAAGTTTAGTAGGGTATATGTGTCTGTTCATACTCTATACCATGCATCCTACCAAATGTTTGAGAGATACACCTTTCTGTGTAGGAATCTTCAGCCTCAGATAAAATTGAAGGTAGAAAAAATACTAACTTAGCCACTTAAAATACCTTGAGTTCCAAGCACATGAACTACTAACTAGGTGTTTAATGATGAAGATTAAGGAAGGAAGATAAATTGAAAACAGGTGTTCATATTACTTCTGACCTTATCTCATTTAATAGATTGTTAAATTAAGAAATTATATTTCAGTGAAACGTTATAACAAAAAGCATACAAATTCTCCCTTCTGTGGGAACTTATATAGAAAAGGGACATCAGAAATCTAATAAATCTTTACCTTAATAAACCAACTGATCAAGACTTGGTACTTTGAACCCAACAAATTGAGTTCTAATATATATAAAATTTTGTATAAAAAGTAATGTACCCTAGTACTCAGAACATAGGGTTAAATGCCATCATTTCACGCGATGATGAGAAACAGAGTTCAGAACAAGGAAAGAAGGAGGAACAGGATGCCCACAGAATCAATGACTCTCTTGAATTCTATTTCGGGTTTTCACTTTAGGAAAGAAACACAGAAAGTTGATAACAGCTTTCCTCCATAAAATATTGCTTGCATTATCTATGTAGTAAAATATATGCCATTCTCATTTCCTGGAGTGGTCCTCCATAAAGGTATAAGTCATATAAATTTTCCTGGCATTGCTCTAGATATACATTGTATTTATTTAGCTCCAAGATGTATTTTTTTTTAAGTTTCAGCATTATGGTAGTAATTTCCATTCCGATTTTCAATATATTATTTTTTATGAAAAGCTATTATCAACTAGGTGGTTTCTGTTATGGTCAATGGCATCTTATAAGGAAATATTTATAGTGAATTAGTGCAGCCCAGTAAATTTTTATGGATAAGAATCAGGCATCTTGGAAGCTGAGCTCCATGTATTTGTATCATAACGCACCTGATAGAAAGCTTTCCTAAAATATATTAATATTTAGAAAGGCTATTTGTTACAGGAAAGCAATTAAACAAATCGAACAGTGTTTTCTAGAATCTTGGAGGCTGGTTTGGAAGCAGACAATTTAACACTCCTTACGCTTACCTAGGTGGTCTCACTGACGCATGTGGTTTCATCTGTCATTGGATGGGAATGAACGAAACGTCAGAAAAGAGAGTGAGAGGCTTATATCTGGTTCACTACTAGACTCATCAATCTCTTAAAAAGATGTGTAAAAACTTAACCGTGTCCTACAGACAAGTCAAAGAATACAGCCAGAACCAACGGAATCTACTTGTTATAAGGACTTGGCATTTCTCTTCTTGGATTAATGTCACCAAGATTTAGATTAGATGAAATTGAGGAAGCTATCACAAATCCTTCACAAAACTAAACCAATTAACTCAGGACTTTATGTCTTTTACCTTATATCTCCTATTCATTCTATTTCCTCTCTCAAAACCTCTTCCTCAGTCAAGGGCCTCATCACCTCTCTGATGAACAAGGGAAGACACTTTCTCACTGGATTCCCTAACCCAGACTTTATGTCAAACTCATTTCAAATCTCATGCATTCCCTTGTCTCAAATAGCAATCCAGTGCTCAACTGTACCCCAGTTAGATCCAACAATATATTAACCTATAAACTGTATTTTAATGCACTTGTGGCATTGATATTGTTCTGTTTCTACATAAGAAAACGAAAGATCACCTCGCTAGAATCACTAATAAATTGGGAAAAAAACCAAGATTAGGAAACAATCCTCATTTTATCCAATCTAGGGTTGAATTTACTATACTGTGGGCTCCTTGCTGTCAAAAGCAAACAGATAGAAAAAAAGACAAGTAAATCAGAGTGGAGGAGACATAGACATGTCTTGCAGTAGCAGAGAAAGGACTTCCAAAAAGGATAATTTTGAGAAATGGCGCATGTACACTTAACACAATTACTGAGGAGCATAATATCGTAAGTCACATAGAAGAGGAGGCTGGAAATCCTCCCCGGTGGCAGGTTTCACTGCGCCAGGCACATCTTATGAAATTGCCTGGTTTTGAGGTTGATGGGGAAAGGGATCAATCAGCAGTGGGCATATGGAACTCTACTAATAGGATGCTCTCTCAGTCAGCTGCTGGCATAGCTGGGCATACCTTTAATACATCCAGGAGAAGAAAAACATGTTCACGGATCGTTTAAATGTTAAACGTATGATAGGCTGTTTCTTTCATTTCTGAGAGAGCCGGCAGGTAGCCTGTCAGAGTGTGACAGCTGAGAGCTGGACTTGTAACTGGCAGACGTAAGTGTGGTCTGAGAGCTATATACTCTCCGATAAGAGCGTCCTTTTCAGAGATTAAAAAAATGTATAATATGGAAGACAAGTAAAGCTATCTAAACAGTCTGAGAAGCATAAAAATCTGACGTATTTCTGACAGACATGTCAGAGAATTAGACATAGAAAAGAAGGAGTAGATAAATACATGATTTAGTTATTGAAAGACTGACTTTCTACATTTAACAGGGGGGGTATTACTGAATTATTGACTCCAGTTGTTAAGTAATATCTCCATATTCATAAACGAATATAAGTAGAAGTAAAGGCTGGTTGTCTTCCAGGCAGGGAGAGGACTGGAGGAAACGGCCACTCACTGACCTTCAGGGCCATCCAAGGACAAACAGCTCTTCAAAAGGAAATTAAAACTAAAGCCATGGGTTGGTTCCAATACTCTTGAATTCTCTCTACTCTTCAAGGAACCACTTCTTTATAACCTATTATCCACTATAATAATAAAAAAATAGAAAAAAAGTGTCAGATTGTTCCATGTATTTTTAATAATTGGTCTAGAAGTTCGTTTCATGATTTTCAGCATATTAAGTTTACACTCCTAATTAATGTTTATCCCAAATTATTTAGCTTTCTACAAAAGTGATAAAGAAAACTCTCAAAATGTTTATCTGTATTTTTTTTTTAATTTCTCTAATTCAGAATAGCTCAACTGAATGCATTCTGTGTGAACACGGGCATTTTCATGTTTAATATCCTCCAGACCTCCTCACCAGAGCTGGAAACTGCAATTTTCTCATTATCCATGACTGCGGGCATCTGCTTAGTCACAGGGTCTTTGTTATGACCCTCTGCGAAAAGCTAGAGCCAGCAACCCCCAGGCAGGCATGGGTAGGCCCTGCCTGGCTCCTTAGCCCTGCTCTTACTGCTCTCTCAGACATCAGACCCTCTGTCCTTACAAGTCGCATAGATCAGTATTTCCATAGGCTGTTAGAGGTAACAGGGTTTTTTGTTTTCCCAAGAGAAATCTAAATTTGTTTGTCTAGATTTTTTTTTACCTCAATCACTAATAGAATGGGTCACCAATGGCAAGGATAATAATACCTGAGAACTTTTATTAACGATGGTAGTATATACCTGTCTTTTTATTGAATTTAAATTATACATTTTGACAGTTCAAAAATTTTAAACAGGACTTCTGGTCACTTTTGGCTAGAGAAGCTTCTCTTTTCAGATTGCAGTGACAACCAGGATGACTCAAAAGACACCACACTGCTTCAAAGTGACAGTGGAGTGTTCAGCACTGGGACATCTCTGTCAGACTTCCCGAGGCTCAGGGTCCATTGCAGAAGAGGTGTCAGAAAGATCATAAGAGCCAAAGGAAGGGTAGGACTGCTCACAACGCAAACTTCCAAACACAAAATGGCCTTGATATTCACAACTTCACAGTGCCTGACAATACCTACACATTATGGGAGGAAAAGATGATGACACTGAAACAAAACAGAGACTAACTGAGAGGGGGAAGAGATCTGGGGGAGGATGAACTTGAGAGGGAAAGTGGTGGTGGGAGGGAATTGTGCTTTATTGTCTATAATTAAGGAAGCTGTGAATAAAAAGTTTTAAACATAGCATGTTTTAACTCGTGTCTTTACAACAGAAGATGCAGAATTTGTGAGATGGAAACCCTGAGACACATAACTTCTGAACCCAGTGTATTAGGCATGATGTAAGTGATGAAGCTAGTCATGGGTGAGACAGACAAAATGTCCCCAGTAACAAATGAGGTGGTTATGCTGTCCTCAACAAGTTCGCAAGAAAGGGTCTTGAGGATGATGCTGATACTCTAACTCTGTGAGAGATACATGGAAAGAATTGACGGGTCCGTCTGGTCTATCAGCACTTACTTTCTGGTGTATAAATAAGGGGATGAGACAGGTTCTCACTTTGGTTTAGTGTTGACAGTTTTCACTAGTGGTGGCTCATCCTTAGCCTCTCGGGATTCTTGTCACGTGAACTTGCTCTAGGTAAATGTAGAATGATGTGTCTGTGAAATTTAAGTGGGAAGTGGAATGGCAGCCCAAGTGGTTCAAAACTGATGCCCTTTGGTGAGTCACTAGAGGACTCACTGTTGCCAATGTGAGACAAGAGGTCAGTGAATGGCCTGAGAGCTTTGTTGTGTCAGAAGGACTGACTCAGGCACAGAAGTACTGCAGACACAGGGCCCTGAAATCCAGAACAATATCAAGGGACAGCGCAGTACCTTATGTGATCCACAGTAAGCATCTTACAGGAGATAACAGTGAGTTAGTTTACAGTGGCTTGGCCATGTGATTTGTAGCCCTGTTAAGAATATTCTTGCCTGAAGAGATTGCTCAGTGGTTATAGGCACTTGTTTGCAAAGCCTGACAACCTGGTTTTAGTTTCCCTGTAAAGCCACAGACCCATGGGTCTGACATTCATTTGCAGCTGCAGAAGGACCTAGCACATCCGTGCTCTCGCTCTCTCTCTTTTCCTCTCTCAAATTAACAAATAAAATATTAAAATTATTCTTATACAAACCAAGGTAGAGATTAAGTGTACAAAGGAGGAAGAGAGGGGCAATAAAAGAGGAAAGAAGGGAGAAACTGAAAAGGGGCTGAGGGAAGGAAAAAATAGCTTACAGTACTATATAGATATGAAATCAAAGGAAAGAAAGTGATAGAGAATGGGATATGTTGAAGGTTTTTATTACATTTATTATACTGTATGTATAACTACCACAGCTTGCATATATCTATCTACCACTATTTTATACACAAAGCAAATAAGACTGAAGGGGAATGAGAAACTTAAATTCACATACCTGAAACAAATTCACACACTGAAGGACCAAAGACTCCAACCTACAAAAGAAAAATAATTCCAATCTGAATAAAGTATAATGCAATCAAATGAAACTTGTAGGTTTGAATAGATGTCCTAAAAGCATAGAGAAGGGACTCATCAACTTCCTACACTCTTGTAGTTAGCTATGATTTAGAGCAGTTTGGGTTTTCCTCCTTTAAATATATTTACTTAAGATTTTTATCACTTTTATCTTTACTCTCCTTTCTACAGAAAGAGTAATCAACACTTGCTGACTTCCAATGAGACCTGAAAATATTTAGCAAGATACCCCCTATTATATCAGGCATTTGGTTTCAGGTGTTATTTTTCTATAGTGGTCTGCTGCAATTGTTTATAATTTTTAATGTGGTGAGTTTTTAATTCATACAGTATACTGGATGCACGCAGAATAGCACTAGGTAAGAGTTGGATTTACCTGGGAAATCTGTGGTCAGCCAAGGTTTAGGATAACCACAATCCTAAAATTCACTATCCATGTTTCATCAAAGCTGGCCAGAAGGTAAGGCAATTCATTTTAGGATAAGATTTTCAATGAACTTACAAAACTAATCTTCCATGTAAATGAATCAATTTAACATTTTATAAGGTGATCTTTCCTCATTTAAGGTACCCATGGCAATTTCAACACTGAGAGCCTTACAAAGAAAGACATCACACCAAATGACACACTATGGCTTTGGTGTAGGTCACTTTAAATTTATTTTGTTTATCTGTGCTTTCATTAACATTCATGTACAAATTTTTCAAGCAGAAGTTTCCTTTTGAGGATTGATGAGATGGCTCAATGATCAAAGGCGCTTGCTTGGTCATTTCCCCAGGACCCAAGTGGTGTAGTCAGCTTTCTTGTTGCTATGCAGAGAAGAACCCAACACAAAGGCAGTTGATGTGAGGAATGGATTTATTTTGGTTATAGACTGGAGAGGAAGCTCCATGATGGCAGGGAAAAGGATGGCATGAGCAGAGGGTGGACACCACCTCCACCACAGCACTGCAAAAAGCCGCAGGAAGGTGTGCCAAACACTGGCAAGGGGAAGCTGGCTTATAATTCCATAAGCCGCCCCCAACAACACAGCTCCAACAAGGTTCCAATTCCAAAACTGCCATCAGCTGACATTCAGAACACATTGTTTATGAGGGACACGTGGATCAACCACTACAGCACCTAATGCCAGATGCACAAAGTGGTATCTACATCTGGAGTTCATCAGCAGTGGCAAAAGGCCCTAGCACACCCATTCTCTCTCTTCTCCCCCCTCTTTCTCCCTCTTTCTCTCTCTCATGCTGTTTTAAGTTTCCACGTGGAAATCTTGTCAGCTATACTTATAGTACTTTTTAAAATTGATTTTTTTATGCAGCTAATACTTTAGAACAATCCCAAACTGACAATAGGTTATAACCATTGTGAACTTAAGTTCCCAGAAAAGCGCTGTATCTGCTGCACCTACTTCCAGCAAGGTTGAATGGACCGATGGAACTCCAGTGACCACAGAGAGGTGGAACGCCGCAAGGTCAGAGGCAAAAATATCTGGTGCTCCTTTAACCCCTCAATAGCCATTACTGCCCACCTCCATGTCTGACCTAGCATCCATGTGACTACCAGTTGCTTAGATTCGACCTTCTTGGAATATACTAGCAAACCACCAGCTTCCACCGACCCAAGGGCTAAGAATGTCATCAGATAGTATCTGAAGCCTATGGTAGAGATTTCCCTAACTTAGCTGTAACCCAACTACCTGATGGTCAGCCAATGGACTTGAAAAGTGGCCTGATTTATGACTTTCTTCTGTTCTGTAACTATAAAACCTTCATGAAATTGTTAACACGTTGGAACATGGAATGAGGGTGACCTAAATCTGTGTTCCCCAGGCCCAGATGACTCATATTTGGCTCCAGAATAAACTACCTCTTCTCCTCTTTGAGGTAAGAGCTGTGACTTTCACATCAACACAGTAAAATGTGAAAGATTTTCTTTAAAGTTTTCTGGTCCCTTGAAATTTTTGTAGGGCCACAGACATTAACAGGAAGTAGCACTTATATTTTTTAAGTTTTAATCAAAATGATGAGATAAAATAAGTACATGGGCATCCATGCCCAATCTTGCACAATTTTCTCCTGTTATATATATATATATTTATATTTATATTTATTTATATATATATATAAATATATATAATATATATATATTTATATATATTATATATATTATATATTATATAATATATATTACAATGTCCTTCCGGCTTGCTGAATACCCCATATAATCACAAAGAAACCAATGAGAAATTCAACAGTTTGCCAATGAGAACTGTTTACTGTAAGCATATAATGAAATTTTGGAAGACAAACTACCAAAGTTGGGAGAAAACTTCCATAGGTGAGCTTGTGCTGATGGCAGTTTGTGAGTGAGGAGTACAAATCTTCTGATTACACCTGCGATCAATCCAAGAAGAGCTGCTTTTTATGTAGTTTAGTATGACACTAACACTGCAGAATTAAGATGGAGAGCTTCTAGGAAGACGTGCTTTCTGCCTCCAAAGTAGACATGCTGCTTAGACATTCTCATTTGTGATCTAACATATGACAGCCGGGGGGATCAAAATTTTCTTTTCATTTGAACTGCGTATTATAATCATTCTGTCTTATGAGACAATTTTTTTAACCAGTTTAGTGAAGAAATATCAATACTAATGACCTCCAAAAGAATAGAAAACTTATTCCAGGGATATGATAATAACCATTAAATTTAGCCAAAGGTGGGAATGCATGTGACCCTCAAAAAATAAACTTATATAGGAACTAAAGGATTGTGAGATTATGAGTTACTTTACCTATTGCTGTAACAAAATACCCAACAAGGTGAAGTTTCAGGAAGGGTTTATTTTGGCTTATAGGGTAAAGGGTAAAAGTCTAATATGGGAGGCAGGGTGGGGAGGCATGGGCTGGGTGCAGGAGCCAGAGGCTGGCTGATCACATTGCATCCAGAGTCAGGAAACAGACAGAAAGTGGGAGTAGACTTAGCAGCTGGAGGTTCCAGAAGCAGGGCTCTGCCTCCTGGAGATTTCACTTCCACCCCTAAAAGCACCACAGGTTGAGGGCCAAGGTTTGGATTGCATGGGTCCATGGGGGACATTCCACAAGAAACTCTCATGTGAATTGCTTTCCTAGGCCAACATCAACTACTGTATTGGACCAGAAGCTTCTGGGCCACATGTGTATTAGTGGTTGAAGTCAACACAAACACTGGGGAACGGTGTAGTCATACAGAAAACTAGAATGATAACATGTCCACTTTTCATTCTGAAAAAATGCTACTAATCTCAATTATTTTTCTAGCTTCTTAGATCTCCCCAAATGGTAGATAATTTAAATGGAATTGCCTGAAAAAAATCTTTGCTAAAGGAATCGGAAGCTACAAATGTCTTAGCACATGGGCAGGAAAGCATGAACCTTCTAGAAACACACTCTTCTGGTAAGCAGGCCCTACATGCCAGGAACTACGAGTGACCCTTCATAGAATATGGGTCACATATTAACCAGACCCCCTCCGATACCCAGAAAGAGTGACCACAACATCAGTTAAGGAAAGTCAATTTTGCCCCATTCCCTGACATCACTCATATACCCCAGGCTACCTATTGACTACCCTGGCTTCCCCACAATTCAAAATCTCTCCACCCTTAAATAATCTTAAAAGTAGACCTCAGCCTTAAAAGTATACTTCTAACAAAAGCAAAATACAACTGTGACACAGACTGTAATAATTTCATAGTGTGGCAATGCCTACGGATGTCCATTGGGACATAAGTAAATATGTTTATAGAATAAATTCCTGCAAATAGAATTTTAGAATGAAAAGATATTCATAGTTTAAGTTTTGACAAATATTTGTCAAGTTGGCCTCATAGAGGTTGAACCAATTTACATTCATTGAACAGTATAAGAAAGTAACAACGTCACTGCATAAATGTTTGATGATGTTTGAGAGTTCCCCAAACACGCAAGTCTGAAGAGAAACACAGTATAGATTCAGTTTTCATTTCCTTTTGTTTTCTGATCTGTGCGTGTGTGTGTGTGTGTGTGTGTGTGTGTGTGTGTTGTGCAAGGCTGGCTGTATATTTATTCACACATATGTGATCACAAGTGTGCAGAAGCCAGAGATTGTAGTCAGGGGTCTCCCTTGATCACTCCCCACCTGATTTACTAAGCAAGACCCACTTGAACCCAAGATCCCCAAGTCTAGTCTGGCTAGTCAGCTGATTCCAGGGCTTTCTTAATTCTGCATCCTCCTCCCCTGACAGGAATTTAGGGATATTCTGAGGACCCCAACTCTGGACTTAAAGCTTGTAGTAAAAGTGCCTTATCCACGGAGCCATGTTCCCAGGACCATCTTTTTCATTTTGTACATTAATAGCCTTAGGTATCATCTTTTTTTTTCTTTTTCTTTTGTTTTGTTTTTGGAGGTAGGCTCTCACTCTAGCCCAGACTGACCTGGAATTCACTATGTAGTCTCAGGTTGGCCTTGAACTCAGATCCTCTTACCTCTGCCTACCAAGTAGTGGAGCTAAAGGTGTGTTTCCCCATACATGGCTCTTAGGTAACCTTATGTTTAAAAGCCAAGACCATTATTTCTTGGGTACCATTTGTTTAGGCTGTCCTGTGGGGCCGTGTACATGGAATCGCTTTGTTGAGGGTCACTATCAGTTGAAGGCATTCTAAGTATCATCAAAATTGTCCTTTTGTAGATGATAAATAAGAGACATAGCTCAAGTGTTCTTATATTTTGTTGAGCTTCCTCCTCAAATTCTATGAAATCAGTATTATCATTCTGATTTCCGTTGTTACAAGATTTTATCAAGAGAGCTTCCTTTATTCCAATAGTATAAATTGAATTATTTTATGCTGCCTTCTATAACTTTTATGGTTTCATTTTTATATTTTAATGGTTGGTCTAGCGAGAAAATCTTTTGATTTAATATGCGAGCTTTTTTTCTGCAAGGCTACTCAGTTATCTTATTCCTAGTTATTAAATAAGGTATGTTTTCTCTACTGCTAAATGTGTTTCATCTATAACTAGACAAAATTTCTATAATATTTGGATTCGTTTCTGAACTCTCCTTCTGTTCCATTGATATGTCTATTTATAGATTGATAACATCCAGTCTTAGTTATGTTAGCTTCAAAATTGACCCCCCATTTCTCTTCCTTTTCTGGTTACGTGGATGTAATTCTGTCTTCATTTTTCTATAGGAGTTTCACAGTCAACTTACTTAGGTCTTAGAAATAAGACCTGTTAATGCTTTGAGAGAATGATATTTTATTTATATCTTAATTTATGAGAAAATGACATATTTATGAGACCAGGCATTCTTATGCAAAAAGAGCATAGGCTTTCCTTATCTGAGTTATCCAACTGTAAGTAATGTTTACATTATTTCTCATTAAATATTTCTCAGGAAATTTATTCCTAGGGCTTTATTGATGCTGTTGTTGGTATTATAAATGGGGTCTTTTAACCATAATTTTTTTCTACTGGCTTTCTAGGAAAGCAACAGATTTTTGTGTATTAATTTGTTATTCTAACACCTTTCAGAATCTTTTTTTATTTGTCTTTTGTGTTGAGTTTACTTGGATTGGCAAGAAAACCAATTGTAATGTCTGCAGATAATCATACTTTTATGCTTTTATTTATTATATACATTCTTCTATATTCACATATGCAAGTAGTTGAGGAAAAATATTTCGTGGATATTCTTACTTTGCTCCTGGTGTTAGGAAATTTTTTCTCCAAAAATCATGATGCAATGTTTTGGTTCCAGATAAAATATTTTTATTTTAAAAGTTATTTTTTCTGTCAAAAGTAATTTCTGAGCTGGGCATGGTGGCACATGCCTATAATCCCAGTAAGTTTGAGACCAGACTGAGCTATAGAGAGAGACCTTATCTCAAAAATCAAAATAAAGAGAATACACACACACACACACACACACACACACACACACACACACACACACCCCAGAAACAAAATTCAAAAAAAAAATTATGGTTGTTGTCAATGCCTTTCCCTCACATGAGATGCAGACCTTGTCCTACAGTCCCACAATCCTAGGTAATCAGAAGACTAAGGCAAATGGATCAGTTATCCAAGGCCAACATGTGGTACAAACTGAGTTCAAAGTCAACGTAAGCAATTTAGCAAGATTCTGTCTCACAAAAGAGAAAAAGAAAGTGAAAATAGCATTTGGGTTTGACTCAATGGTAAAGCACTTGCTAACAAATGCAAGGACCATGTTCAATCTATAGTATCATAAAATAAAAATAGAGCTGGGCATGGTTTCGCACGCCTTTAATCCCAGCACCTGAGAGGCAGAGGTAGGAGGATCACTGTGAGTTCAAGGCCACCCTGAGACTACAGAGTGAATTCCAGGTCACCCTGGGCTAGAGTGAGACCCTACCTCAAAAAAAAAACAAAAAAACAAAAAATAACATTTTGTGGACATAGTAGTTTACATATATATATATATATATATATATATATATATATATATATATATAATCAATTATATCTAAAAATGACTCAAGTAATTGGTCCAAGAATATCATTATAATGTGCTGTTTGACACTTCACTCATCCTACAGCTGCTAACCAGCTCCCTAGATAACATTTTCCTAGAAAAATGTCACTTCACTTTTAATATCTAAATTAAGTGTGTGTAAAACCTTGCACTAATATAAATCACCTAATATATTTATGGGAAAATGTGTTTCCAGCTCCAAAATTCAATACATTCAATACATAGCAAAATGATCTGCAAATACTTATAAAGTTATATTGAACTTTTATAAAATTGGTACAAAGTGCCAAATGTCAACCTTGAGAATATACATGATAACATGATTAAAAACTTGTCTTTTCACAGTACTTTAAGTTTCCTAGTGTTCTCTTTTTCTTCCACATCCTTTGGATTCAGGAACAATTCAATCCAGAAACATTAAAGGAAGCCAAACCTGAAACCTGAGTAATGTTCATAACTGAGTAGAGCATGAATGGATTTTCAGGAGGTTCAGCATAGAAAAATTAGAACCCAGGCAAGAAAATTACAAAAATAGGACAATAAGTATAAGAAGTCTAAATTTTCATACTCAAAAAAGGAAGTTATAAGTATTGGGGGGGAGAAAATGGAAATAATTATAATGTATTTGATTGAAATTGGAGGTACAATGAATGTCTATGGCTGTCAGTGTGGATAAGTAGTTATAAAAATAAGCATATGTACAAAAATACATGTAGCTACCTAAACTATGTGATTCTTTGGATTGAAACCACAGAGGCTAGAGAGATTCCTGAAAACAGTAAGAACATTCAGCCCTGGGATATTGGTTTCTAAATATCATTTTACACTAAAAGGGGTCTTGGAGAAACTGGTGCTTCTACGACTGGATCAAGGGTGGTACAAATTAAGACAAGAGAATCCGAGAAGAAAGAGCTTTATTTATGTTGAAGACATGACACACGCAGCTTGAAGATCTCTTACTGCTTAAAAGATAAATAACCAGAAGTAATTTGAGAACTAAAAATAATGGTTTATTAAGTATAGCCCTTACACAAACAAGACTCCATGCGCTATACTGAGATAAATATGATCAAATCTTGATGAGGATAAAAGTATTCACATAATTCCTAAGTACAGCCTAGACAGCCTACCTCCCCCTAATACTAAGTAATTTATGGTGGGAAAATCTTGCATATATCAACTTTATCATCTGTCCTGGTTTGAATATAAACTGTCTTCCAATAGGTTCCTGTGTTTGAACATTTAGTCCTGGCTGGTGGCACTGTTTGGGGAGGTTAGGGAACCCCAAGAAGGCAAAGCAGTCAGTGGGGGTAGATGTTAAGGCTTGGTGGCTGAGCCCCACTCTACTGTGTGCAGGTCAATATGACCCTGGATTTACCTGCCACCATCTTCATGCATTAAATGATCCCTTGAAACTCTAAGCTAAAATAAACATTGTTCATGCATAAATTGTGTGATGGTTAAGTTTTGATGTCAACTTGACCTTTCAAGTAATCTCAGGTGGGTCTCTGAGGATGTTCACAGGAAGGCAGCCTCTCAGTAGGGGGCAGGATGTAAGGAAGCTCAAAGGAGCTAGAAGTAAACATCCTTTCCTGTGTGGGCAGTGCAGGAAGGAAATTCCAGAGGCTCAGGAAGCCATTAAGTCTGGGATAGAATTGCAAGACCCCACCCTAGGGCTATATAAAGGTGAAAGAATTATCTCCTTGCCCTCCTGCCTGTTTGCTATTCTGTGTGTGGTGTTGGTGATGGGTTTCTCTCTTTGCTTGGACCTGTGAAAGGGGAGCAGCCTCTTTTGCATTCTGGAACTTCCCCTGTATCTATAGCTACAAATAAATCCTTTCCTCCAAAAACTGTGCCTGGTTTGAAGATTCATCCCAGCGGGTGTGGCTGACTAACTAAGACAAGTTGCTTCTAGTCAAGTATTGTATTCATAACAATAAGTATGTAACTGATATATAATCAAAGATAAAATTATAAGCTAAGGGGAATCTTAACAGTGTGTAAAAAGAATAGACCAATATCATCTTTTTTTGTTTTTCTTACCATTAGCTTTGGAGGAACCCATACTGAAAATCAATTTACTGAATCTTCAAAAATATCAGCTCTAAAGCTTAAGGAAAAACTGAGAAACTTTCAAGATTGATACAGTCCTAAGAAAGATAGCATATTTTTATCAAGGGCAATACTTAAAATAATTGATGAAAGCTGAGTGAATCTTAGAATAATATATCAATGTCTTTGTTTATGAAAATAAATAACAATGCATTTCTGGAAACATTAACCATATTTCTATGAATAATAAAGATTTTTTGTTGTATTTGAAACTAATGTTGAAAAGTTTTGAAAATTTTAAAAGATCATAAAATGTGGTGTTTAGATGGTTTAAACTTCTAACCTCTAATAAAATTAAGTAAGCGCTTTTCCTTACTCTTGTTACTAAGCACAGTGATAAAACCTGGACATTGTAGGAAACAAAATAAAATTCTGGAAGATGAGATAAAACTAAGGATTTCTCATTAGCAAACTTACCAAATTAATAATAATAATAATAATAATAATAACAACAACAACCTCAGGATGAATGAATTTCTCAAAACAAGAAAGGAAAAACAATACTATAAAGAGCCTTGAACCACATGCTCTGATCTCAGGTCACAGAGAAAGGATGTAAGGACTCCATTCTTCACTTGAACAGCTAAAATAACACTGGCAAACTGTGATCTTAGAACAGCACAGCCACTAACGTGCTAGAGCAACAACTACCTGAACTAAGCAACGTACACACCTGGACACACTAGGTGACTCACAACACGTCTAAGACAGTCCACACGAGAGAGTACGAAATAAAGGAAGGAACAAAAAGTTCAAAAACAAAAATGATAAAAATAACTTAGGTTACCAAAACACCACATTATTTTAAAGGGTCAAGATGCACAAATGAAAACATAGAAATTGTCAGAATAGATTTTTTAAAAATGAGAACCTTATGGGCTGTCCTTTCAGAAGCTCACCTCAAACATAATGATACAGGCAGGATGAAAAGGAATAATAACAGGACAATTTGATAAACACACAAATGGAAGGAATAACAGCAGTGGCTATATGAATAAAGTAGACCCATGCAAAGAAAATTCCAGAGATGAAAACTATGCCTACATAACGGTTAGCCACTAGAGAAATGCAAAGAAAACCACCATGAAATGGGACTCAACAAAGCAGAAGGGTTAAAATAAACCATTGGCCCCAAGGGGTGCTGTTGAACTGACTCAAGAGAATGGAGCTAGGAGAATTAGGTCCTCCTGGTGGAAGTGCAGCCTGGTAAGGTCATTCTGAGAACCAGGTTTTAGAATCTTCTAGCTTCCCATAGAACGTCAAGACTGCAAATCACCCATTATTCTAACACTTATTACATTTGATCTTTTTGCTCCGTTGGTTCAAGTTCCACCCTTGGAAAGCATCCGTGAATATCAGATCTCTTATTCTCTTCTGTGGTGGTCATTTGCTTTGATTCTTTGAAATCTATTTGTTTTACTCATTTTCTCAAACTTGTCCGTATATGTGGTTATGTTTTCAGTAGAACTCATCTAATTGTGTGTGTTTTCAATGTGAGTCATGGCTACCATCCATTTATCATGTTCTTCAATATTTTTCATGTACGTCAGCTCAAACTGCATCTGATTTTATGTCTTTTAAAAATGCCCATTTTTCGATTTTAAATCTTTGTTTAAAGTAAAACTGTTTCATTAAGTTTTTTTATCTTATTTATATTGATTTTTATCATAATATTTATATTTGCCTGACAATAAATCTAAGTGTTATTTTATACTATTTATTATTGTTTCCTCTTTTATTATTCATTCCTACTTTTATAGTCCTTTTTTCTTAGAATATTTTCAATATACTTTACACAGAGCATGCTCTATGCTATTAATTATCTTAGAATTAGTGAAGGTCATTTTGATGAAATATTTAAATAGAAGTTCATCCGGTCATTGATCAAGCCAGAGATCCAGCTAGTAAAATTCCTGTGTCATATAGTTGTGTGTAAATCATTTCAGCTTTAAATTACCTGTGCATTTACATATTTTCAGAGAACATCTCAAATTTATCATCTTTTTTTTCTTTGTCCAACTCAGTCAATAACTGCCTGTCATAGTCAGCCACACGCCTGGGATGAATCTTCACACCAGGCACAGTTTATGGGAGGAAATGATTTATTTAAGCTACAGATCCAGGGGAAGTCCCATAAAAGTGAAAGAGGCTGGTCCTCTTTCACAGGTCCAAGCAGAGAGAGAAAAACCCATCACCAACACCACACACAGAACAGCAAACAGGCAGGAGAGGCCAAGAAGAGAATTTCTTCCCCTTTACATAGACTTAGGGTGGGGTCTTACAACCTCTCCCCAGAATTAATGGCTTCCTGAGTCTCTGGACTGTCCTTCCTGCACTGCCCACACAGGAAAGGATGCTTACTTCTAGCTTCTTTGAGCTTCTTTACATCCTGCCCTTTGCTGAGAGGCTGCCTTCCTGTAAACATCCTCAGAGACCCACCCAAGAATACTTGAAAGGTCAAGTTGACATCAAAACTTAACCATCACACTGCCCCTGTGAAAATGTGAAAAGGTCTATGGTTTATTGCTCACCTCTGTCTTCCTGGTTAGTTTTTATGATGTCCAATAAGGATCAGAAATTTTCACTCTAACTAGTTATCTGCAAGTTTTCCAACATTTCTAATCAAATTATTGATTTAACGTGGGGTATATACTCTGCTTTGGGAAAAAGATATATATGTCTCGGCTGTGTTTAATATCTTCAACCCATGTGTAACTTACTGGTATCTTTTCTATATTCCTGTTTAATTTTCCATACACTGGTCAGGCTCTCCTTAAATGTGAAAGATTGACTGCTATTGTAGATATCTACTCAATTCCTTTAAGATGCAAAGAGTGTGGGCTTTTCTTTCTGCTGCTTTTGCGTGATGGAGGGATTTCAACCCTTAAGTGTGTAACAATTTTATTTCAAAACTTGGTATTTATTTTTATTATTAAAAGACTCTTTGTGGCTGTTTGCAAAGATGTTATTCAAGAAACCATTCCACACCAATCCCCTAAACATACTACTCACTGTTCTGTATTATAATTTAATCACCGGCAGGTAGTGACATGTATCTCTACTTTTATACAGTAGTATAAGTTACTTGTTCTTAAATTTTTTAAATATTGCAGCTTTATTTTTCAACTCTGAAATGTTTTTAAGTAGAAATTAGGATATAAGATATTGACTACTAGAATATGTCACCTGTATAAATTTGGAATATAATAAAATTTTCTAAATTACAAATTGGTGATATGGTGGTTTTCTTTTTGAGCCCTGGGTGCACTAGGCCCAGCCTGCTCTGTGCTCCCCTGCAGAGCCGAGATCAGCTGTGGAACCCTGCTGTGGACCCCAAGCCGAAGCCGAAGCGAGGAGAGGGCTCGGCCCTCTGCTCCACAGGGGAGCAGAGAGCTGCTCACGAACCCCGTCTGCTGCAGCCCAGGGGTTCGGGAGGGAGGGAGAGTCCGAACTCGGGTTCAGCCTGTGTCCAAAGCCTGGATACCAGCTGAGGGGATCAAACCTTTCCGGAGAGTCCTGGCGACGTTGTTACTCAGTCACCATCTTGCTCCACCCCCCGAAAGATTTTTTAAAGTGATAGACATACAAACATATAAGACACACATTTTATATTTTAGTTTAGAAAATGTAAATACTGAAAAACATTTGCTAAAGCTTTGAATCAAGCAATTCATTAAAATAATATTTTTCTTCTAAGTAAAATTTTTATTGGTGTGCATTCATTGCACATAGTAATAAGATTTATTTTATTATTTATTTATTTTTTTTTAATATATATTTATTGTCCATAATGTGTTACATTATTTAGTGGGCAAACCATGCGTTGTTATCCCGAATTCCCCAATTCCCCCCCTCCCCATCCCACAGAGGAGGATAAAATAATTTTTAAAGCAGCATACTATACGGATAATGCTGGAAATATATACCAAATGCATGGAAAATCAACCCAAAAGCCCAGATCTAAGAATTATCTTAGTCAACTTACCAAACTTTTAGAAAAGGGACAAAAAACAAAACCGGAAGAAAATCAAGAAAGTTAACATCAATATTCAAATTTATTTTTATAGAAACTTAAGACTATAATAAAGAAGAAAAATATAGTTTAGGCATTCAGGATAGAAATATTGTGTTATTTATTTATAAGACATCAAAATCAGATTTTGGACAGATCTTGACAGCAATGCTTTGCAACAAAAGATAATGTAGTAATGTATTTTAAACACTGAAAACAAATAGACATAAAATAAGGCTTTCCATCTATTTGAATTGGTGTGCACAAATGAAGAAACCTTGTATGAAGGAGAAAGATCAGTGGCTGTGATGAGGGTGAATTCTATTTTCCTGCAGAATTAAGATGACACCATGATTTCAAGGGAAAAGGACACTATGTAAAAGCTCTGGCACTCTGATAATGTAGGTAAAATATAACAATCAAAATGAAAGATAAAAGGGAGAAATATGAAAGTAGAATACTCTTATTGATTGCTTTCCAGCTTTTATCTGGGATAAAAGCATTTCACTTCACATCAGATGCTGGGAGAGAAACCAGGGATGTGAAGAATGGTTCATCGTTCATCCCAATATTGTTACCAGTAGGGAGCCAAGAGGAGACGTCTGAGTGGAGGGGGAGAAATTAGAATACCATAGGAAGGTTATAGTCAAAAGTAACTATTAGTACAATGTTAACCATCCCAAATGTAAAAGTTACTGGAGGAAGATTAAAAACAACCTATCAGAAGCAGGAAACATGGGCTTGAATTGGGCCAGAGAAAAGCAGAGTTAAAATGAAGGGACCTGGAGTCAAGGCCTTCTTGAATGCAACTGTGAAAGATTCAAGTTTGGAATTATGCTAGTACTTCCTTCAAACAGGATCAGCAAGATTGAAATTATCAGTCGTTCCCTTCAAATAAAAAGAAAGTGAAGGAAGTGAGCCTAAATATTTGGGTGAACTTTGAGAAAAACAGGAGCCCATGAATTCACCCACAGTGACTAGGAATGAAGAGAGCCTGTAAACAGGGTCTTGAACTTTTGTCACCAAGTCGTCATTTGTGGTAACACTGGCACTGAGATGATTGCATCTATTTGGGGGGGAAGCATGTGAGTCACTATGGGAGATTTAATCATTTTCAACATCATTGAAAACTGAAATTCGGGGAGTCAGGAAATGGCTCCGTGGGTAAAATGCTTTGCTGACCAAGCCTGAGGATCTGCACTTGAATCCCCAGCACCCACGGAAAGGTCAGGAGTGTGTTGGTGTGTGTCTGAAATCCCAGCACAGGGACAGGGACAAGGATCTGTGGGGCTTGCTGGCTAGATTATCTAGGTGAATCTGTGAGCTCCAGGGTCAGTGAGAAACCCTGTATTAAAATTTATATATATATATATATATATATACATATGTGTGTGTATGTAATGTAAAGTGACTTTAAAAAGGACCTCTGGCCTCCAAATGCTTGTGAACACATCCCTACACATGTGTGTTCACACACGTATAAAAACACACTATCCACACATGTGTGTTCACACACGTATAAAAACACACTATCCACACACACATACACACCATGGACCATGGATGGGATAAAGGAGATGTGGGTGAAAGACAAGACAGAATGCAAGTATGCTGTAAACCTGGCCGAGATCTCTCTCCTTAGTGCAAATCTCTTAGAAAAAAAAAATCTCTGAACCCCTGTCCAGATGTGCTCCTGCGATGCAGGTTCTCCTCTCTCTGCACACCATTTCATACTTCAAATGGAACCGGATTTCCTGAGAACCGGGCTGGTTCAGTTCCATACCAGCCTGGAGAATGTTGATAGAAACAATACAAGAACTATTCAATTGAAATCAGAGCAACTCAAGAGCCAATTTGGGGGAAAAAAGGAGGAATTAGTATAAATTTGAAAATCGCAGTAGTAAAGCAGTGACGGTTGCCTGCCCAGTGGTTAGAGATGCTTGCTTACAAAGCCTGCAGGAGGCCTGGCTTCAATTTCCAAGACAGCCATGTAAAGTGGGTGTTAAAAAGGGGGGTGCAAAAGCATCTAGCACACACACATGTGCAAATAAATAAATAAATAAATGTTTTAATGCAATACACTTAAGCACACCAAGTGCTTTAATAACTAACTCAAATTATTTTTTCACAAATTTTTCAAAACTCCAATTGGTTGCTGTGATTATAGCTCGATTCGTTATTTGAATTAGAAATAGTACCGAATTCAAGAAAATTCAAAGGCTCAAGCGATTACACCGACTTTTTCTTGCACTTATATCGTATAATAACCAAATCAAGATAAAGTGAAATTTCTTCTCAAAGAAATACTCCAGGTAATAAATGACAGAAGTGTATGTTTCAAGGGATCAATAATTGATCTAGGCAGTCATATCACTGACACTAACCAGCAGGAGTCATGACAGCAGACATCACTTAGGAAACAGCCATGCTGGGGACATTGATTCTCAATGCAATGGAGATTCCAGATCAAACCGCCAATATACAGGAAATTAGAAAGTTGAAATGCTCCCAAGGAAATGCAATTAGCAAACACTATTTTTTTGGGAAGCAAAATAGAAAAATGAAAAATACACGAATAAATAATTTTGTTTTATATATTGGAAAGAACAAAGTAAAACGTACATTGTTAGCTGGGCATAGTGGTGCACACCTTTAGTCCCAGTACTCTCTGGAGGCAGAAACAGGAGCATAGCTGTGAGTTCCAGGCCAGTCTGGAACTACAGAGTAAGTTCAAGGTCAGCCCTACCTCCCAGGAATGATGGGGGGTAGGGGAAAATGTAAATTGTTGGGAAGGCGGAGAGAAAGCCCAGAGATTAAGAGAGCTAAAAAAACATGGGTTAGTCATCAAATTTTAATCTTGTTTGGATCTAAAAATAAAGGTATAGGATGAAAACAATTTAGAATATTTGTGAAGATTTTAAATTACAAAATTAATAGAAATTTGAGGACATTAAGGATCATTGGGAATATTTTTTCCTGTAACATATGTTGTCCTTTTAAGTGAGATTTTAGAGATATGCTCAAGGATTTGCACGTTAAATATGGGGATGTCTAAGATTTTTTTTCAATTTAATATGAACAGAGCATAAGATAAGAATGCAGCTAACAGACATTCAATCTACACAGGATAAGCCAGTGAGACAGAAGCCAGCAATCTTGGACAAAAAGACCCCTAAACTCACAATCTTAAAGCAGCCTTAATACTCATCCACCAGGACTCAGGGAACTGAGCGGAAGAGGGGGCGGAAAGATTGTGAGAGCCGTGGAGAGGGAGACAATCCAGAGACATGGCACCCCTCAGTAACAACACACTTGGGCCAGGAGGACCGGGCTGAGTACTAGGCTATCCAGGGTCCCCTGTCACAAGGACTGATCCAGTCGGTCCACAGAGGAGGATATCCAGATGATTGGGGATGGGGAGGGGGGTCATTAGGGAATTGGGGATAGCAACTCATTGTTTGCCCACTGAATAATGTAACACATTATGGACAATAAATATATATTTAAGATTTAAAAAAAAAGAATGCAGCTAGACGGGTTATAATATAACTTTTATTTACGTAGTGATTCATTAGTGTTTACCATAGAATTCTACCTAATTTTGTGTATATTTGAAATTTTCTCTAATAAAATATTTTGAAGAAAAGAAGACAGTAGAAGGGAAATGATAAGATGCCATGATCATTGCTAAAAATACACTTTTTGATCATTATGTTTAAACTTGCATTACTTTGAAGTAAAAACATACATTTGACAGAATATAGTTATCAAATTAAGTGGCACGTCTGTCCCTCAATGTCAGAAATAATTACTTGACATAGATAGGGTGGAATAGAGGAATGGACATCCCTCTGGGTGCAGTAATTAGTTCAGGAGTGAACACCATGAGACCCAATGAGAAACTGTCAGAGAGAATTCAAGCAAGTGTAGAGGGCTCACCTTCTACCTGCTATCCAAGGGGTTTCTGTCTATACCTTCTGCTGGTTGAGGACACACACACACACACACACACACACACACACACACACACACACACACACACGTTAGGGGAGGCCAGAAGACAGAAAAATTCATGGCACAAAAAAACTGGTTAAACTGGGTTCCCTTACTTCCAAAATCATATTTGAAATTGTTTTTTCATTTGAATGCCAGCAGAGTTTGGTAAAGTCTGTTTTAGGGATGGAAGAAATCATGAGGAGATGTGAGCTGGAAGACAGAACAGCTACAGATTCCTAGTTGTGTGGTCATGGAATGTGGCTAAATCATAGTCCTGGGCTTGAGAGGGAAGATGGGGTCCCCAGGTGCCTGTCTGTGCTTGAACCAGCATTAGGTCACAATTGGATTATGGTACAAATGTTATTCTTCTCGATTTTCACATACAGAAATCTCAAAGTCATTGATAAATGCCACTATTTTATTTTATTTATTTTTAATTAGCATGCAAGGAATTAGGTAGTGATTCTGGCATTTTCCAATGCAATTTGCATCAGATGATTCTCTTCTCCTTCTCCCCCTCCCCCCAATCTCTCCAACCCCTTCAGTACCTTCCCACTCCTGTTAACATGTATAAATGACATAATTTCAAATCAAGAGTTAGATAGAACATTCAGAAAAATCAACTTCTGTTTTTGAGATTTCCTTTTATGAATAAATGAATAAAGATAGTGACAGGACAGAAGCCACACAGTCTCCTCCTGGCTTAGAAGTAATGCCAGCCTCTGCTGGCCAAGAACATGCCACTGTGTGTGCAGCCATGAGCTGGCCTTCTGCACCTAGGTACAGCCTTGGCACCAGCTTTGCTGCTCATACCAGAAACAGAGCCTCTGAAGACCCCGATGCCAACGCCAGGCCCATGTCCCAAGGACCCCTGCATTCCTGAATGGTCATGAACCATGTGGAGTCAAGCAGTGGTCCTTTCTGATGGGCTCTGTTTCTGAATTCTCTGAACCTTATTCAAAGAGTTGAAGAAAGGCAAATCTTAAACAGCAAGAAATTGGACTATAAGCAAAGTGATTGATAGGGAGCCAGCTTCGTGCAAATTCATTTAAGGTCCCCGAAGAATTACCTGGGGCTTCCCTATGTGGGATTTAGAGGGCCGGTTGCTAGGGGCATAATTTGGGTAGTTCTGTGTTTTTGAATGTCAAGCCTAGATTAGGTAACCGTTCTCTTCCCGTCATGCTTCAGATCTTAATCACAAGTACAATCTTGTGGGTAAAATTTGTAAAATAATAAAGAAAATCCAGATTTACACTTCTTATCTTGAAGTTCAGCTACCTAATACCTAACTTTATTCTATTTAAGTGTCAGGTCTGCTGTGATGCTACAATTTGGTCTTCAAGGAACAAAACTTTAAAAAACATTAACATTCTTTTATATAAACCAAGCATCTATTAGCTTGTTTGAATTCCTTATAGTACATATTTCCAGTAACTAATGATACAATTTTGGCTTAAATATTTTCAATTATTTAAAATTATGGAATTTATAATTTTTAATGTTTTATTTATTTGAGAGAGAGAGAGAGAATGACTATGCATGCATCTGGCCTCATGTGGGTACTGGGGATTTGAACCCAGGCTTTCAGGCTTGCAAACAAGCATCTTTAACCACAGAGAAATCTCTCTAGCCCCCATAATTTACGTTTGTGTGTGTGTGTGTGTGTGTGTGTGTGTGTGTGTGTGTGTGTGTGTGTGCCTGGGGTGGTGGTGCAAGTCTTTAATCCCAGCACTGGGGAGGCAGAGGTAGGAAGATCAATGTGAGTTTGACGCCAGCCTAAGACTACACAGTGAATTCCAGGTCAGCCTGGGCTAAAGCAAGGCCCCATCTCAAATAAATAAAAATACTTTGAGTTGATTCCACAGTTTAATCGATGACTATCAGGAGGGGAAAGTCACAAGTACACACAATTTTAAAGAAAGCACAATCTTCATACCAACAGAGTTAATTCAATTGTGTTTTGGCGTCTCCATGTAGACCTTGTCTTCCTTCAATTAGCATGCTTAAGGAAGAAAATTTGAGAGCAGGGAATGTTATGATAGGGAAAAGGCAATTATAGAAAATATATAATGAATGAATAATGATAAAAGATTGCTTCATCTGAGGGAATCAGTGTTCATGCCAACTTTCTTGTTTATGGGAAGAGGTGATGTCATGTAAGAGGAAAATAAATGAATATATAAAGATTAGAAACAGGACAAAAAGGATGGTCTTACAGAAGTAGAGATTTAGACAGAGAAAAAGAAATAATTTTTTCTAATTATCAGTGCATTGTGCAACAGAAGTGTCTTTAAAGAAACGATGAACTCTGGAAATTCTCATGATCTCTCTTCAGTTCCTGGGAACCTCCTCATTCCAGGAAGGTAGAGTGTTGAACAAAATGACCTTTATTGGCCTTTTACTACTTGACGTTAGATTTTGAACTATAAAAATAATAAGATGTGTAAGATTTACTATCAAAGTTTTAATCAGCCTTACTGGCTATGTTTTCTTCACGTGTTTTGTTTTGTTTTGCATGGTTTGGGTTGGTTTGTGAAACAGGATCTCACGTAAACCAAATTTATCTGAAATTCACTATGTAGAAGAGGATGTCCATGAACTTGTCATCCACATGTTTCTGCATCCAAAGTGCAATAATCATGGGCACATAATACCATGCCCAGTTATCCAATATATACATATGTGTGTGTGTTTGTATTATCAAGTTCAGAAAAATCATTGTACAAGGAAAACTCCACTTCTTACACATGTTTTCTCCTGGTTTCTGATGTTCCAGGCTAATCCATCAACCAATCCACCCAGTATGTCACGGTCCTGCATTCAGTGCTATCTCGTGAGCTGGCCAAAGTCACCATTAAACTCTTGAAGTTTGCAAATAAACAGCTTCCCAATCTATTTCATTGGCTTCTTCCATTCTTCTCGGATTGCAAGAAAATCTTTGTAACAGATATATGAACACATCCTGCTGAGCATACTTTGTAACCATACACATAAAAACGAAGTTAGGCTATATAGACTCAGGACCTCTTATCCGCGGAAACTTAAATATGTGGCTCACTGCATAAAAATTGAATCAAAATGACATATTTTCCTTGATCTACTTAATCTGAAATAACTATTTACAAATTATACCACAGCATATTTTGACAAGCTTAGGTGTTCAAGATATAACCGTAACAGCGCTAATTTCCATTATGCTAGAAGTATAGTTTATAAATTCAGTTTTGCATCACATCTCTACTGAGAGGCTCCTTGTCACATCCTGGGGATAAAGACTTGATAGAAGCACCATGTTTCCCATCCTCATGAGACTCACAATCCAGATGAGAGTGAATTCAGTCATGTTTTACCATAATCCATTATTCAATTTCAGTTGTAATCACTGCTTCATATGATATGAGAGTATTTTAATAGGGAAGTTAGACTGTATCCAAAACAAGAACTGGTTCCCTAATGAAGTGACCCCAGAGCCCCCTCTTAAGAATGACTAATCGTTCTCTCAGGCAAACAGGAAAGAAAAGACACAAGGTGAAAATAAAATTGCTAAACCTTTCTGGTAGGCTGAACTTGTGTATGGCTACAAGGAGTTGGTTGTGGCTAGAATCCATAGGGACATAAAGAAGAGCTTTCCCACAACACTGAAAATCCTAAGTAAAACCCCATTAGCATACACCCTTCCAAGGGTTCATAAAATATAAATGGCATTGAAATTACATTTAAAATTATCAGGGATCATCTGGCAAGAGAGGAGAGATGTGCTGATGCAGGTGGAAGCCAGCAAGCTAACTGGGATCCTAATGCTTCCCTAATCCATTCCATCAGCTTGACCATGGAAATAATGCAATTCACTGCATCTAAGGAAAACTCAGAAGGTAAAATGGGTAGACCTTGACTACATTCAATCTGTCAGTATCTCATTACATGTAAATAAGTTGAAGATTTTGCATATATGTGTGTATTGTGTATGTGTGTTGTGTGTACATGCATGTTTTGAATGTGTGTGGAAATGTGTGTGTGAGTGTGCACGCAGGCCAAAGTTTACAGTCAGATGTCTTCCTTGATCACTGTATTTGTTGAGGCAAGATCTCTTTGAGACCAGAGCTAGTCTAGCAGTCATCCAGCCCCAGGGATTTCCTGTCTCTTCTTACTGAGTGCTGGGGTTACAGGTGTGTGTGCCATGTGCACCCAGAATTCATGTAGATGCTGAGGCCCCAAACTCAAGTTTTGGTTTTTTTTTTTCTATGTGGAAGGCAGCATACACTTTATCCACTGAACCATCTCCGCAGCCCAAGTTGAGGTATTGATCCATCACGTTCCCAAAGTTTGTGTATCAGTTAGAATTCTCCAGAAAAACAAAACTGAGGGACACATATACATCCCTAGAGAGATTTATTTCAGGGAATTGGGTTACACAATTGTGGGAGATGGTAATTCCAAATTTCAAAGGTAGTGTAGGAGGCTGAATGATCCAGCAGGGTTTCCATGTTAGTGCTGAGAAAAAATTCCTCCTAAGGATAACATTTTGTCTTTAAGGACATCACGTGACTAGATGAGACCAGCTCACATTTTCAAGAGTAACATGATCCTGCTTCAAAAGAACTGAGTCTAAATGCTAATACACCACAGAGAACCTTCATGCCAACATTTAGACTGACTATTTCAGCCAAAACCTGGTCCCATCATCAACCCAAAAAGTCAGAAAATTAACTACCCCAAGGGCCTTGTATAAACCTATCCTTTGCACCTAAGGGATCCTTCCAAATTTGGCATTTTGAAATCTGCCAACAAATTCATATAAATTTATTAGCATTAATAAAGTAACCCTATTAAAACATTAGCTTATTTTATTCCCCAAGAGCTCCCCAGGTTTTAAAAAAATATGTGTTTGTTTCATCTCTTCTCTTTCCCTGAATGCTCTTGAATCCATTTTGAGCAACTTTAAACTTTTTTGGATTTATTATAGCAACACAGATAGCAAGACTAAAGAATTCTGAATTGTATTAATTTTAACTTATGTGAATCATGATGTGAGATTAGTTTACCAAGAGCAAGGCATTCGGGTATATTACAACATCCTGGTCAACTTCTGGACACAACTGTTAGGAATTTTAGCACTGGAAAGACCTCAAAGTATTAGAATCATGAAAACCTCCTGAGAAAAAATTGAATGTTTTTCCTCCCACTCAGTCACATCAAATTCCTAGACACATTCACTGTAGCAATCACAGAGGCAGGGAAAACCCTCTTCTTCTATTTTGGGATGGACATCCTCTCATTGATGGATTTCCTAGGCATGAGCAAGAGCTATAATATCATAACCACTGTGTCTGAGGCATATGTTTGTGCAAGTGAGAACATGTTAAAACTGATCTCAATCTTTGGGGGGAAAATAAAAAGTTAAAATGAAACACTTTTTTGGTTTCAGCTTATTCAACTGTTGTTTCTATACCATGGTCTCCCATTCCCCCATCAGTATAGGCTGGTACAAGTGTGAGATTAGTGTAGACTTCCTTCGATGGCTTATTTTGACGGTCAACTTGAGAGGAGCTGAAATCACCTGTGAGGGATTAATTACCTTGATGAAGTAGGCATGCATTGGAGGAATTATCTTTTTTAAAAAAAATTTATTTATTCATTTTCAAGCAGAGACAGAGAGAGAGAGAAAATGAGAGAGAGCGAGAGAGAGAGCACACCAGGGCCACCACCTTTGTGGGTCGGTCTGGCTTATGTGGGTCCTGGGGAATTGAACTCAGGGCCTTAGGCACTGGAGGCAAGTGTCTTAACCGCTGAGCCATCTCTCCAGCCCTGGAGGAATTATCTTGATTAGGTTAATTGAGGTGGGAAGAGCCACCTTAACATGGGCTGGGGTCTGGATGATGAGGAAAAGGAGAGAGAGCCGGCAGAGCACAGGCATTCAGCATTCTGCCACCTCACAGTGACAGAAAGTGATGAGCTCCTGAGTCCCTGCTAACCATCCTTCTCGGTCATTGTGGACTATAACCTGGAACTTTAAACTGAAATAGATTATTTCTCCCTTGAACTAAATGTTGTCAGGTGGCAATGGTAAGGTAACAGACAGTCTCCCTGATGCTTCTGAGGCAAAGGCAGTATATGAGTTTTTAATGCGAATGTAACACATCTTCCTGAGACATGAACTTTGGATAAAAATACTGTCAACTGGAAAAAAATTTGGAAAAAATATCTTATGTCTTTTCAAGACTGTTATAACCATGATCTATGGATTTTCAACTCTCATTTTTTTCTTCTTTCTTGTTACGGATTAAAATTTCGCCACTCTAAACCCCTAATTCACTGATTTATTCGCAGCTGTGTTCGTCCTGGTTTTTATCACAGTAGCTCTTGACTTCTACTCGCTGTTTTAAGAAGTAATACCCATGCTGATTCTCTATGTGACATTTTCTTCTTCATCTCCTGCAAATCCTTGGACATATTTCTTTGCTCATGGTAGATTCTTAGCTCATAACCCTGCTCCACATTGTAGAGTCTTGAATATGTAGTTCAACTCCTCAGATATCTGGTTATGCTGGTAGCAGGCTGATGCTCCCAGGAACGAATCGACAACCATGGTAGGTAACGTGCAAAGGAGAAGGGCAAGTGCCCAGGTCCAAGTCTGTGTCCCGTGTACTGAGTTGCAAAAGAAGAAAAGGCAGGAGATCTTAAGAAAACATCTCACATTGTATGGATGGTCCCCTTTTGCTAGTCTAATGAAGGATGCATGTTTGAATTATTAGAAAAAGTAGCAATGGAATGAGGCACCCTCTCTAGTAGTTACCCAGAAGCCCTGGGAATTTGGAGGAAAGTAACCTGAGGGAGAAGGGAGCTAGCCATGGTGCTGGCTTTCTGCTCTTAGCCATGACAGACCTTTTCTATTGCTTGAACTTCTTGTCAATGCCAAGTCCCCTCATCTGTGCTGAGATGAGAGCCAGGAATCACTGCCCAAGTCAAGGTCAGGGAAAAGCAGGAGAGAACTGACAATACTACGTCTCTCTCTTGCTGACTCTGGCTGGTCTGTTCCGAGGTACTGAAATCTCCCTTATTTTCCCGTATCTATCATTTCAGATTGCTTATTTTCGGTTTTTTTTTTCAGATTTTTGCTTCCTCCTAACAAGCATATCATTGATTTTTAGGGATACTTAGTACTATGTCTTTGATTCATACACCAGAATCCTAAACATAAATGCATGTGACCCAAATCCCTAAGAACATAATATCCTACAGCAAACATTATTATAGAGTAGATTGTAAGGATCGCTGGAAGATATCGGATAAAATCAGAAAATATAAAGACACATCTATTCTTGCAGCAGACCTCTTAAATCGTGCCCCTCGACTCCCAGCTTGCACCTGCTCAATATACTCTGCCATCACAAGTCCTCCCTGGGAACGTCTCAGAAGCGTAAACATCAGTGATCATGGAATGATCCTTTGCTACAAACCCCACCAGAATGAGGCTCACTGCTCTGTAACTCCTGGGTCCCCAAGGAACACTTCTCTCTCATGGTTAGGAGTCGCCTTGACAATTGTGCTGCAATCGAGTGGCCTGTTTATGGCAGCTTGCATATTTATGCCAATGACCACAATTTCACTCATGAGTTCTTTTAAAACTCTCTTGACAAGCCATTAACAGAAGAGGGCCTAGGGGATCTGAGAGATGCTGGTACCACAGAACTGGAGGAGAAGGGGAGGGGAGACAGGGAAGGGGGGGAAGAGAGGGGAGGAGGAGAACACAGAACCTTCACTAAGCACCAGTACCTGGGCAAAGTCATAGGCCAGATATGCAATAGGTCTCAAGCGCATTGATCCATTTTGAGGAGAGTAAAAGATGTTCAAAAGGCATAGGAGACAGAGTTTGCAAGGAGGATTGTGGAAAAGAGGGAGGAACTGTGAACCCAGCACACAGAGGAGAGCACCACGTAGCTGGAGTGCTTTCTCACTAGGTTTCAGCAGGTGCAAGATCCTGGTCAGCAGGACATACCTGTAACAAACAGGTGTCCCAATGGGCAGGGAGTTTCAGAACAGATGGAAACAAAAGCAATTTTTTTTACAAAATAAAAAAAACTTCTAGGAACCAGTAAGCAGTCCATGTCATTTATCTTCATCTAGTTTTTCAATGACACATAGAGCATTCCTGCCATTTGCCAGTATTTGATGTAGTATTTCTGATCCGTCTTTGTTAAAAGACAATTTGGAAGTGGAGATTCCTTTAAGGTCTTCATCAGAAAACTCCAAAGCAGCCAGCTTATGTATTCTGTGAGCTCTTTTCAATCCCCAGTGCCCTTTTCACACCAACATTGCCAGGGGTTTTCCTCTCCAGATTTCTGCCTTGAATGTGCTCAAAAATATTATCGCCCCCACTAGAGTCTATTGTAGATTCTTTTTGAAGCATTTCTGGTTTGTCTAATGTTTACTCTGCCCTCAACCTCCACAATTCAAACTACCCTTTTCTCATCTCTTCACTTCTTTTTCCCATTCAGTAAAGATAATTTTCTTCTTTACAGGGTTCCTTTTTAAAGGCGATACTTTCAAGCTTACTGTGAGTTATTATTGACTTCATTTTCTTGTTTTTTTGAGAGTGTCTCTGATATGTTTTCACCACTTTTTTCAATTTCTAAATTTCAATTTTGTGGGATGTGTCTATTTATATCTTTAGTTTTCATTGCTCATATGATACTATGGTTAAGTATTAATATTTCTATGGGTAACAAATGAACTTTTATTTCCCATTAAGAATCAAACCGACCAATGGCCTGAGAGTGCAGAACACACTGCTATATAGCACATACAAGCAAGTCAAGAAGTGCCCATCTGTGCAATAGTGGTGCCCAACCTAGTTGGGTAATCAACAGCTTGCTAATTGGCTTTGAGATCCACTCAGAGGCAGGGAACCCCTGACTGGTAAATGGGACCCAAGGCAATCCTGAATGGGGACCAAGAACCCCGTCTACATGGGAAAGTCCTCAGAAAGGCTACACCTGCCAAATGCTCACCAACCTAGCGATATTTGTCTCAATTGACCAATAAAAATCTCACTCTCCTCTGGAGTCTCTGTATTTTTGAGAAAGCAACAAGAACCGGGGACAACCGAACTCCACCAAAGGGACATGACTTGACGGGGGACACCCAAGCAGGAGATGACCCATTTAGAGCCCTAACACAACTTCTAAAGAAGTGGGATGACGAGCAAAACATGTATTCCAACAGCAAGGCAGATAACCTAGGGAAGGACAATGGAGAGAGGCACCAAGGGTGCCCAAGATTGTCCAAAATACAATTTTACAGACTCTTAAAAAACTAATAACTATGGAAAATTTAAACTCATCCACTATGACTCAGGGAAATTTGCAGAAGAGGGGGTGGAAATAATTTAAGATTCATGGAGGGGGGGAGAATAATTAATGCATAAGAGGGAATGTCACCAGGGATTCAATGGCTGTATCTAAGAACCTATGATACTGAGCATATTGTGGTGTTAATATATATAATTTTAAGCCAATATAACCACAGCCATTCAATCAACACAGGATAGGCCAATAAGACAGAAACCAAGGATTTTTGACACAAGGACCCCTAAGCTCGCATCATTAAAGCAGCCTTAATACTCACCCACCACGACTCCGGGAACTGAGTGGAAGAGGGGGCGGAAAGATTGTGAGAGCCGTGGTGGGGGAGACTGTACAGAGGCATGGCACCCATCAGTAACAAAACACTTGGGCCAGGAGGACCGGGCTGAGTATTAGGATATCCAGGATCCCTTGCCACAAGGACTAATACAGACAGCCCATGGAGGAGGATATCCAACTGATCAGGGATGGGGAGGGGGGAATTGGGGAATTCGGGATAACAACTCATTGTTTGCCCACTAAATAATGTAACTCATTATGGACAATAAATATATATTTAAAAAAATAAAAAATAAATAAAAAATAAAGAATAAAGAATCAAACCAATAGAGGGCTGGTACCCACATAAAGACAGGTGCACAAAGTGGTACATATATCTGGAATTCATTTGCAGTGACAAAAGGCCCTGGAGTGCCCATTCTCTCTCTCTCTCTCTCTCTCTCTCTCTCTCTCTCTCTCTCTCTCTCTCTCTCTCTCTCTCTCTCTCTCTTTCTCTATCTCTCAACTAAATAAATAAAAATATTTTTAAAAAAGAATCAAACCAATAGACATAGCTTTTTTTCTCAATTTAAAGATGACCTATGCTTGCAAATACACATGACTCATCTACAGGCCTTGTTTTAATTCTGTGTTTTAGCATGGCTTGTCCTCCACACACTGGATACTTAAGATCGCCCCACATTATTCCACCTAACTTGATTGCAGAGTCACAGCTAACACTTCTCAGTCATTATTTTATATGTGTGATATATGGTCCATTGATTTTACTTTTTGCCACTTTGTTGAGTAAGATTTGCTGGGAAAGCCTTACACACAACATTGCCTCCCTCCTTATCCTATTAATCATTCCAATGTTGCCAGACATTTTTATCCTGAAAGTTCCACATGCATCCAACAATTAATTGAAAAGTTGTTATGCACCAGACATTATGCCAAGCCCAGAAAGACCTGGCAGTCGCCATGAAGAAGACAATTCCAGCCATCATGAGAGCTGGGAAGTCTTCAACACTTTGAGTCACTGCCAAGCAAACATTTATAATTTTTGTAGATACATTTATAGATCATAAAGTAGTTTTATTGTTTTAAAATGATCTTTGTCATTGGATATTGTGAAATGATTATTTTGTCACTTTAACTTCCTCCCAATATGGTGTGATGTGATGACGCCAAGGAGACAGAGAAACATGGATAAATTCTTGTGCAAAATATGCCATGGAATAATTTTCACTTGGATTTTTGCTTAACAAACAATCAAAATTACTGTCTCTTATTTCTGGCTCAAAAATCTTGTTATCAACCCCCAGGTAGGGCTCTCCAAGACCCATTAAGGTATCTATAAGAACCATCACAGAGGAAATAATCTGAACTCATAGTTGAAATTTACCTGAACCTAAGAGGCTGCTCTGTTCACTATCCAGGCTTCATCTCTATACCCACAGGGATGCCAGACACATTGCGGCTTGGTTTTTTATTATTGTGATAAACACTTGAGAAAGACAACTGAAGAAAGATTTGTTTGTGCTCATGGTTTCAGAGGCATCAACCCATGGTCACTTGATTTTGTTGTTATGGACTTGTGTCTAGGAAGTCTTTCCAACTGAAAAGCTGTGGTGGGGGAAGCTGCTCATCTCATGGTGGCTGCCAGGAAGCCACAAAGAAAGAAAGAGGGAGTGGAATCATGGACAAGAGAGACCCTAGAGAGGCATCCTGCCTTTTAAGCTCTCCCTTGCAACCAAACCTACCTCCTAATATCACACTCAGCTACGAACTCATCAACGGATAGTCTCTATGGACCCAATCAATTCTCAATAGCCCAACCAGCTGA